>LPNX011176372.1:799792-971851 GCA_001517045.1 Pseudotsuga menziesii
CAGTGCTCCTATGATGTCAATTAAGTCAATAATACTTAGGATAGTGGTTTAACTAGGCCAAATTGACCAAAAGAGTGTGTATGGTGGTAAATGTCTCCAACATGTTTGTTGCATCCTATGGTATTGTCCCATGGTATTGCATGTGATGAAGCCATTATAAGGCTTGAGGAGGCTCCATTATAAAGTGGTCTAGAGGTGAGTGGTGGCTAGCTCGCTTGGCCCGGATGGCCGGTTTTGGCCATGTAATGAGGATCTTCATTGGTGCTGGCTTTCTTCGCATGGGGTTTCCAAGATATATTGTGTGTCATCTTGAATTGTTGCTTGCAATGTTTATTTTCTCTCATATTGTTATATTTAATTTCTTGTTTAAACATAACAATTCAAAATGTTGGATTGCAAGGCGATAGCCACACCTATGGAATAAAACTTGAATCTTATGTGTGATGCTTCATCTGATTCGGTTGATTCCATGATGTATCATAAGATGATTGGCTCCTTGATGTAACTGATGAATATGAGACCTGATATATGATTTGTTGTGAATAACCTAATCCAGTTCCTGATGGATCTGAGACATGTTCACCTGATAGATGCAAAGCATGTATTGATGTACCTAAAAGATATAGTGGTTTATGGGATCAAGCATGATGCGAATCAGAATATTAGCCTACACGGTTATGTTGATTCGGATTGGGCAAGTAGCACCACTGGTAGGAAGAGCACTTCAAGTTTATGCTTCAGTTTGAGATCTAGCATGATCTCCTAGTTTCGCAAGAAGCACTCATGCATGGTGCTAAGTACAGTCAAGGCAGAGTATGTTGTCTCTTGCTCGGATAGTTGCGAGGCAGTTTGGCTACGGAAAATACTTTCTAATCTGTTTGATAACCAGTTATATGTGACTTGTATCTTCTGCAACAATCAAAGTTGTGTGAATTTGTTGAAGAACCATGTGTTCCATGATAAGTCAAAGCGCATAGAGATCAAGTTCCACTATATCATGGATATGGTGTAGAAAGGAGCAGTGAAGCTCTAGTACATGGAAATGGACAAGTAGATAGTTGATCTGTTGACCAAGCCTCTAGACATAGTGAAGTTTGAGCACTTCATAGAAAGACTTGGTGTGATCCAGAATGAGACCCCTCGAAAAAAGGAGTGATGAGTTCTAGCATAGCTAGAGACAGCTTGTTTGAGCATAAAATCCTGGCTAAGATCATAGGTTGCTTAGAGGTAATCAGTCATGTAGGTTTTCCTTGGATGTAATAAGTGATGGAGAAGCTCGCAGGTTATCCTTGGATGTAATCAGTCCTTATATGTTTCTACGCTAGAAATAGTGAAAGACCATAAGACATAGATGCATGATATATCACATGGGAAATGAGATAGGTTGTTCAAGCAAAAAATACCTTGGTGTAGCAAGTTTCCCAGACGTAATCAGTCCGTAGGTTTTCTGAGTGTAAATACGACTCTTGGCATGATATGCAGGTTACTCAGAAGTAATCAGTCATGAGACGGGTTATCCCAATATAAATATGAGTCCTGGCATGGTACGTGGATTATTCGGATGTAATAATTCGTATGGGTTATCCGAGTGTAAAAAGATCCCTGATGTGGTACACAGGTTACTCCAATGTAATACATCCCGAAGGTTATTTGAATGGAAAATATCCTGGATGCAGGTTGTTTAGATGTATTAAGTCCTTGAGGTTGACTTGGAACATAAAATACCTGATGTAGTAGGTTTTTCAATCGTAACTAGTCCTTACAGTATACCTATATATGTATGTGTGTTCCCATGTTGGAGATGATAAGGTCACGAAGCACTTGAGGTGCACCTAGGCGGTTCTCCTTTACTAGTTGAAAGCAGGTTGACTGTGTAGAGATGTAATGCACAGAGTGTGTTCCTAGGTGATTCTCACACAGTGTATGTTACATGTTTTCTTGATGACATGAAAGATCCTGACATACTACTATGGTGATAGAACACAGGTGGTCTGCATCTGGGTTGTGCTCTATGTTCTCTGTTTTTTTTGTTTTTTTGTGTAGTACAAAAGAGATGATCTAGATACAATGAGATAAAGGTAGGAAATGCAGGTTATTGTCATGGAAATGTAAAGAAGGTCCTAGACGGTTCCTATGCGATGGCTTGCTTGTAAATATCATGAAGACCTGGATCAGGACTAGGCCTACACCCAGAATGAAGAAGACATAGCTTTGTAGAAACTTTCGATGACAGATAATACCTTTCGATGATTGATAAGAAGATGATTATGGAAGAAACTATGATGATGACTCTATGTCTCTATGATGATGACTCTACAATCAAGAATTGAACAAATGTGTTGAAGAATGTGGAAGAAAGAGAATACCTTCCTAGTTAAGAGGGAGTGTTGATATATTTCTAATTTTGGAAGATATTCTAAAGTATATTACCATTGTATGTTGTTGTACCCCCATTGGAGATGTGCTTACCTCCTTTCAGGATGTCATTATTGTGTATAGACCTTGAGGTAAAACCTCCATTGTAATTCGGGGCAATAGTCCCTAGTGAAACATCATGTAATGTATTTTTGGAGTCTCTCTAGGAGAATTCGGCCCTGTTAGGGTAATAGGTCAGCCTCGGTCATGTAAAAGGTCAGTCACTTGATTACTATAAATAGGGAGAAACCCTCCCTCATTTATACACACCTCACACTCACTCAAGTTCGCATGAGCGAGAGAGGGACACGGAGGAGAGATAGTTAGTTACTAGAGAATTCTTATTGCTGGGATTGGTCATCTTATGACATAGTCTTTATGACTGTACAATTCTGAGGAATTTTGTGGGGTTTTCTCCTTTATGGTTTCCCTGATGAAAATGTTTGTATCTTGTGTATCTATTATATATTATGCATATTGTTTTATTTGTTATTATTTTAAATAAAGATCCTAACTAAGCTAACACTATCTAAGAAAAACTAACAGTTATGTAGTGGAAAAACAATGTTGTGGTGGAATATGTCTCATCACATTTGAATAGATTGTGTTGGTGGTTCATTGTGTTGGCATAATATGGTTACAACATTACATAGAGTGGGGGTCAATGGCTTAGCCCTCTACTGACCCTTTTTTCAAATTAACAACCATTCAAACATAAATAGTAGTGCTGCCATATATGGTTAAGAACTGAATGGCGAGAATGATGGTTAGATAGGCAGTGCAGATTCTTTGGCAGAGGTATAGGTCAGGGATTTGAATCCATTAGTCTCCAATAATTTTTGATAAACTGAACCTTCTATGTGGATTCCCACATGGATGCCATGTGTCAATGAGTTATTGGTCCACCTCATATGTCAGCTCAGCCTGCCATGTCAGCCTCCAACTGAAATGTCATATGTACTTTCCACATAGAACGTTGTGGTGGTGCCACGTCAGTATCGTACAATCCATGTGTCACCCTTGCAGTGGTTTCATGTGGCACATTTTTTTCTAATTTGCATGTTTCACCTAAAGTTCATAACTCAATAACTTTCACATCTGGAGTTTGTTTTGCATGAAACGAGCATTGTTGGAAATCTCTCGCCGATCTCTATGCACCTGAAACCTTTTGTTCACATTTTGAAGACTTTAATTTTTATCGACTTTCAAGATCCTCCTGGATGAAACCTTCCCACTGAGAAGCTCTTGGACCACCAAAAGCATATTTTCATCTAGAATTCAAGTGAGGACATGTTCCTCTTACTTTTCATGTATCATTTGTCCATCCCTATTGGAACCTGTACATATGACTCGTCATAAAAACAATCAACATTGCATTGACATTGTTAAGTACATTAATCCTATTTTCAAAGAAATCTTCATTCAATATTGTTGATACCAACCATATACTGTTGATCAGTAGAAAGATGAATATCAAAATTGAACATATGAAAGCCTATTGTACCCATATCATGCTTATGTTTTACCATAGGAACATTATCAACCATAATAAGTGCATTTGAGTGAAATGGCAGTTCATTTTTATGCTTAGGATTCTTTTCTTCCTTGTATTGCATAGACATAAGTGCCAAATTCCGACTTGCTTTAACAACCCTTTTTAGTTGTTGTGTAGTTCACAATGATCTGTCATTTTTAAATGAATTGAATGTAATATATACTCAACTCCTTCTTTAAACAATTGATATTGATTATGTTCTCTATATAATATTCCCTTTCGATCATATAAATATGGGCTACACAACACAATTTCACATATATCTAGTGGAACCACATCAAATTCAACTGCATCTACAAACTTGGATGTTATTGCAAACTTTAGATCACATTGATTTACTACTTGTGATATTTTATCTTTGCATACCCATCCTAATGGATAAGGTTTCTTGTGTGGTTTTGTTGTTAATCCCAACTGCTTAACTACTTTTGAAATGATATTATCTTGGGATCCACTACTATGAGTGTGTGCATCTTAGTTTGTTTCATAATTACCCTTATATGAAACAATGAATTCATGTTTCTATCTTTAGAATTGACATGATATTTAGAAGTAGAAGCACATGAAGAACCAATGTTAGAATCATTACCAACAATAGCTTTACCTTTCACACCTATGATTGCTATCTTTGTTTCATCCTCAGAATCTGATCCAAGGTTCTCAACGATAATCATGGCCTTTTGCTTCTCTTTCTGATCCTTAAACCACTTTGGTTTCAATTCTAGATGTAGTACCCAAAAATTTTCCTCTTCATGCCCTTGCTTTTGACAATGTGAGTAGGTAGGCCTCTCACCACATTTCCTCATTGTAGGTGTATGCTTACCTTTCCCTTTTCCCTTGCCTTCTTTTGACTGGTTGGATTTAGCTGAAGAAAAATCATGAACACTCTTCCCTTTGGATTCAAAGTGTGTAGCTTGTACACATACCTCATAAAGGTTAGTAGGACTAAACATAAGTATTATATGACACAAATAACTATGTAATCCTCCATTAAACTTGAGAAGAGTTTCTTGAGTGTAAAGAGGTATACTCAAAATCAAAGCTCTCTTTATAAATTCTTGAGTGTATTCTTGTACATTTTGACCTTTACCTTGCCTTAAGTTTTTCCAATTCATCATGGCTTGTTGTATGTAGCGTAATTGATAAAATTGATTTTTGTAACGTAGCAGTAAATTCATACCGGGAAGAGATAATTTTGCCTTTTTTAAAGAGGTCTTCTTATGTCTTACTCTCCCACCAGATGAATGTGGTGCTTCCAAGATGGAAAGAAACCAACTAGAAATTTGCACATTCACCTGAAAGCTTCTAGATCTTGCAATACACCTCAGTCTTCCTGATCCAATAATCTCACTTTTATGTGTTAAGGTCACCATTATATGTAGGAAAATCAAGATTAATATGAAGTTTCAAATAAGGTAAATCGGACTTAGCCTTTTCAGGTTGTTTCTTTGGAATTAAAGAAGCAGTACTGGAGCTTTCATAAGAGGAAGAAGAGGATGGAGAAGTAGGCTCATGAGGCTCTCCTCTTTTTCCCAAAGCATTATTCTCTGCTTTCTCCTTCTTTGTTTTCTTATTTTCCAACCTCTCTTGATAATCTGCAAACAATTTTTCTACTCTTTCTGCAATTTGATAGAAATCTTTGTGGAAGGCCTTCTCATATTCTTCTAAGTATTCTTCATTTTCCATTTTCTTTCTTATATGTGCATGCCCAATATTGAATGCCTCAATTACACCTTCGCCTCGCTTTATATTAAGCCTTGTTAACATTCACAAACTCAATGGTTAAGTTGCTCTGATACCAAACTTGATCTAAAAATTACAGGATCTTTTATAACCATTATTTATATGTGAAAATTTGTATGCTTAAACTCTTAAAAAAGGCTTTAAGATGAATTTTAAATGCTTAATTGAACACACATAAGCAAATAAATAACTATACAAACCAGATAAAAGTAGATAAGAATTGGTAACGAAGTTTATCCCTCCTGGGATACGTCTCTGGGCCACTTCTAATAAAAAGGAAAATATTATTAATTCTTCAAAATATTACATACATGAGTTTTGAAAACACCTCTATGTTTTGTCATTCAAATTCAGAAACAAACTGCACCACTGTGTTTGTCTCAAAATTCTAAGAAAAATGAGTATAAACTCGACCAGGTTTTCCTGAGCTCTCCTTTGGCACGTAAAATGAGACAAATCCCTACTGCAATTGTACAGATAGTATGGAATCCCACCTTGGGAATTGTGCTAATTAATGGATGTACCATCATCTCAAAAACTGTACCAAAATTGCCCATAACTCTACAAAATCGTGGTAAAAAATTGGGTTTAAATATCATTTTGGGCCCCGAAATAGCTACCATGCGCCCATTATCGGGCTCCAATATCCCAACTAATTTTTAGATTTACTATACCACATCCCATTCAATGAATGGGTCATGACCCATTGGCAAAGAGTTGTTGTTGGGGAGCGGAGGTCCTGGGGTCAAAGGTTATGTGGTGGAAAAACAATGTTGACACATTGGCATCAGGTTATGTGGTGGAAAAACAATGTTATGGTGGCATATGGTTCGTCGTGTTGGCATACATTGTCATGGAGTTTTGTTGTGTTGGCATAATATGGTTATAACATTACATAGGGTCGAGGGATTATCCATTAACTGACCCTTTTTCCAAATTAACAACCATTCAAACATAAATAGTAGTACCTCCATATATGGTTAAGAACCAAATGGTGGGAATAATGGTTAGACGGGCAGTGCAAAGTCTTTGGTGGAGGTAGAGGTTAGGGGCTCGAATCCCTTGGCCTCTAATAACTTTTAATAAAGTGAACCTACTATGTGGATGCCCACATGGATGCCACATGTCAACAAGTTATTGGTCCACCTCATATGTCATCTCAGCCTGCCACGTCAACCTCCAATTGCACTGCCACTTGTACTTGCCACATGGAATGTTGTGGTGGTGCCACGCCAGTGTTGTACAAGATACATGTCACCCTTGCAGTGGTGCCATGTGGCACTTTTTTTTGCCAATTTACTTGTTTCTCATAAAGTCCATAACTCAATAACTTTCACATCTGAAGTCCATTTTGCGCGAAACGAACATTGTCGAAAATATCCGCTAAGCTCTACCCAGCTGCAACCTTATGTTCACATTTTGAAGACTTTAATTTTGATCATTTTCTGAGATCCTCCTAGATCAAACCTTCCCAATAAGACGCTTTTGGACCACCAAAAGCATATTTTCATCCAGAATTCAAGTGAGGACATGTTCGTCTTACTTGTCATGTATCATTTGTCCATCCTTCTTGGAACCTGTACATCTAAGTCATCATAACAACAATCAATGCAGCACTAACATTGTTAAGTGCATCAATCCCATTTTCAATCAAATCTTCATTCAATATTGTTGGAACCAACCATATATTGTTGATCAGTAGAAATTTGAATATCAAAATTAAACATATGGAAGATATTGTACCCGTATCATGCTTATGTTTTACTATAGCAACATTATTAACCATAATAGGTGCATTGTAGTGAAATCACACTTCCTTTTTATGCTTAGGATTATTTTATTCCTTACATTACATAGGCATAAGTTCCAAATTCTGACTTGCATTTACAACCATTTTTAGTTATTGTGTAGTGCCCAACAATATGTCATTTTTAAATGAATGTGAATTTACAATATACTCAATTCCTGAATATAAAAGAGGAAGAGGGAACTACCGGTACTTTTTGGAAGACTGCAGGGATGGGGAGGAGCAAGGGTTTAGCAGGCATCAGTAAGGATGGTGAAGACTTTTAATTTTTTAGGTATTCAAAAGGGACCACCTCCCTCCCCAACACAGATTCAGCATGCAAAGTGAGGTCTCAGTTGCACCTAGCGAACAATACGAATACCTAGAGGAGATGGTGGATTACACGGAAGACCCCCTAGAGGGACAACACTTTTTTGTGGTCTCACCCTGTTTGATAGAAGTCTAACCATCACAGTCAATGAAACCATTAGGTCTGGAAGCCTCAACAAATGGGTCTGGTAGAATCGAAGCGGCTATGGGAATGGAAGGAGTCGGTAAAAAACAAACGAAGGGTGGGGTTTTCTTACCCAAGGAGATGGTCTACATACTACTAGCTCAAATCCTAGGAAGAGTGGCTCTATCACTTTTTGAAACAAGACCACAGGAAGACTGTAAACCCTTTCCCGCAAAATTTCAGTTGGAACCCATTGAGCATTTTTTTCTTCATACAGAGGCTCAAACACTAGCTGCAGAAAACCTAGAACCCTGGTTCAACACAGAACCTGCCCTAGACATGGAGTGGTCGGATCTAGGCTGGCCTTTTGCACAGTAGGTGTATCTAGAAACCCTCTTGACCCAAAGTCCAGAAGCGTTTATCGGCTCCTTTATGCAAATTACTAAGAAACACTAGGGATCACCAGAACTAGTTGCAGAGTCAGATCAGGGAAAGTCTGATACCCCTTAGAACCCATCGGAGGCCTCAGCACAGAGGAAAAAGAAGTCTAAATTCCTAAAGAACTTGAAGGAACCCCTCAACCTAGTTTTTTGGAAGAACATTTCAGTGGCCCAAACCCTTGAGATGGTTGAAACAAACTTGCTGGGGCAGATAAGAGGAAAGTACCCCAACAGATATGCTTTGGGGAAATGGGTGAAATTGAATTGGGATGGGTTTCTGAGCTACTTACCACAAACTCTAGCCCTTTCACAGGGATGGTTCATCTTCAATCATAAATCCAAGGAGGGAATGAACATAATTTTACAAAAACCCTAGAGCTCCATCCCTACGCCTATCCTCTTCAAATCCTGGACCCCAATGTTCAATGTGGATATAGAAAAATTTGATGACATCCCAATCTAGGTCTGCTTTCCAGGGCCACTATGGGATTTATGAAACTAGGACTCCTTCAGGGACATAAGGAATGCCTTGGGATTCTTCATCGATGTAGACATGTAGTTCAAGCATATCGAAAGAATGATCATGGCCGGAATACAGGTTTCCCTAAATGTCAGAACCATCTTGAGAAAAGAGTTGAATTTCATCTGGGGCTATAGGAATAGAATGCAAAAGTTATAGTACGAAGGAATACCCTTCCGCTGCCACAGGTGTCACCAATATGGGAACTTGGCAAAACATTTCCATCTCACTTTTAAAATATATTTGGATAAATCAGGGAAAATAATGATCGAACCAAAAGGGAAAGGCCTAGAGAAGGATGGCTCTCAAGTCAGAACATGGATTGCGCCAGGATCAGCTACACTGCAGCAAAAACCCCTTCCACTCTTTCATCGTTAGGATCCTCCCCAAAGAGCAGAACAAGCTCAACTGGAGGGCGATATGCAACCACAGGCAGAGTCACCTCTTTCTCTGGGTAAGATTCTTAGAACACTTCTCCCTATTTCAGAACTGGAAGATTCATTTCATGCACTCTCTATCGACTCTCAAATCTCGTGCATCAAAAAATAAAAATACCAAAACCTCTCCTGTAACACCCTCCAGATTTCATCCCTAGGACCCCCCTCCCCCTCCTGTCGACCCAATTTCAAACTTCACCACCCCCTTCAAACCCCACCTATAGAAAACCTAGCCCCCTCCACCACAAGCTCTTGTTACATCTGATCTGTCTCAAATCCAGGGATATACCAATTCCTGACATAACAAATGGAGGTCTAGAAAAAAACCCTGGAAACCCCAAGAAGGGGAAAGGGAGGGGAATTCCCTCCCACCCTTCCTCGACCTAGAACCAAGCCATCAAGGATGTAGTCGAAGGGAAAAAAAAAATCAATTGTAGGGGTGCTTAGAGCAACGAAAGCCTCGGGCAGAGGATCCCAATGAAACTACTCTCCTTCAATTGTAGGGGTTTCGCAAGGAAACCCAAAAAACTTTCCCTAAAGCGACTACTCAGCCTCTAGCATCCTAACATCCTCCTCCTTCCAGAAACAATGGGAACGGAGGAGGAAATATCCCATCTTCTGAAAGATGCTCTCCCCCTTTATGACTTCCATGCAGTCAATGCAAGAGGACACTCAGGAGGACTTGCACTCGCCTAGAATTTTAAGACGGTTAAACTACAAAACATTTGGGGTTTCGACTCAAGACTTGGGGTCATTTTCTTCCATCGAGGCCTAAACCTTTCCTTCATGATGATAAATATCAATGGACCCCGTAATGAAATGGTAGACTAATGGAACATCCTAAAACAAAAATCCTTCCTAAAAAATGAAAACCTCTTTCCGGGAGGAGATCTGAACTTCACCTTAGGAAACTCAAAAATTTGGGTTCCAAATGCAAGAAGTGATATGCTCTCTAATTTCTTTGAAAACATCCTAAGGGACCAGCAGTTGGTATATGTATATCCCATCAAGTTGAAACACACTTGGACTAACAGACGAACTAGGGAAGGATGTGTTGCGAAAATATTGGACAGGTTTCTAATCAATGAAGGCATGCTGGAAAAAACCTAATTTTCAGACAATGGGTGGAGTCTAGAGGGGACTTGGATCATCTCCCAATTTGTATATAATTTCTAGGAGCACCGAGGAAACCCCCCAACTCGTTTAAAATATGTGTGTCCTGGTTGAAAGAAGAAGAAGTCTCTGACATCATTAAGACAACATGGACCCCTTTCAACCCAAAGGAAGGCTCCCTTGCAGCTCCCCATTTTGTCAAAAACCTTACTTGGAACAAAAAGAAAATCAAGGAATGGGCCTTTAAAAAAAAGGATAGGGATGAAAAGTAATTAATCCAAACAGAGAAGGAAATCACCCATCTCCAAAACCTAAAAGGAGGGGGATTTGCATAACTGGATTCAAAGCTAATTCTCAACTCCCTGGAAGCAAAAAGGAAGAAGATTTTATTGGAGCAACAAGAGGTATGGAGTCTCAAGAGTTGGGGAATCTGGCTAGAGAGTGGAGATGAGAAAAAAAATTATTTCAGGCCTTTACAAAGGGCAGGAAAGCACAAAACACTATCTGGAGCCTACGGAATGAAGAAAATGAGGAGGTCACTTCGTTTGAAGGTATCGCCTCACTGAGCACAACTCACTTCAAAAATATCTTCAAAGAGTAAAATGGATCAAATATGGATGAGATCATTTATCTCTCCAAATTATTCCTTGGAATCATCACACCAGAGGACATTTAGGAGCTTATGGAAGAAGTTTCAGAAAAGGAACTAAAAGAAACTCTTCATAGCTTCCAAAGGGACAAAATCCTAGGCCTGGATGGTTGGCCCATAGAATATTTCTTAGCCCACAATGAAACCATAGGACCAGATATTTTCCACCTTATCAAGGAATCCAAAATATTAGTACTTGTGCATCCCCCTCTAAATACCGCTTTTCTGGCATTTATCCTAAAATATGATAGCCCTAACACCCTGAATCGCTTTCGACCAATTTCTCTCTGCAATGTAACCTGCAAAGTAGTGGCCAAGATAATTGCAAGAAGACTGAAGAAATTGTTGTCCAAGGTAATCTCCCAAGAACAATTTGGCTTTCTAGAAGGTAGGAAGATACACGAATCCATCAGAGTTTCTCAAGAAGGCCTCCATACCCAAAAAACAGCAAAAAGGAGAGGAACCACACTCAAAATCACTATGTCAAAATCCTTGAATATAATGAAATGGCTCTACCTTAAAATGTTGACGACACACCTAGGTTTTGATTACAGCTTCATAAAGTGGATCATTGGCTGCATATCGATAGCCTCTTTTGTTTTCCTCATAAACGACTCAGCATCTCCCTTTTTCGGTGCAGAAAGAGGGTTACGCCAAGGATTCCCTCTTTCCCGTTACTCTTTCTGCTGGTAGCAGAAGGCTTAAGTCAAGCCTTAGCACATGAAAAGATACAGGGATCCTTTAAAGGTATGGCCCTCACAAACAATCTCAGACTCTCACACCTACTCTTTGTCGATGATATATTACTTTTATGCGATGGCTCTGCAAGAGATGCAGAAAATCTGGAAAAGACCCTACAACTCTTCAAAAAGGAGACATGCATGCAAATAAGAAACCTCAAATCCTCCCTCTCAACCAACCTCCTATCCAAGGAAGAAGAAACCATGTATGCAGCAATATTTCCTACGAGCGCAAGCCACTAGATGAACGTATTAAATACCTCGGGTTTTAGCTAAAACCCAATGGCTACACCAAAAACGACTAGGGATGGCTCATTGAAAAATTGGAAAAAAGACTAAACATTTGGAGCCGTCGTTGGCTGTTTAGAGCAGGAAGATTGGTTCTGATTAAATTGATACTTGAAGCAATACTAGTTTACTATATTTCCCTAGCATGGATTCCCAAGGGAGTCCTCGATCATATAAGGAAAATATGTAACAGATTTATTTGGTCAGACAAGTCGACAACTCTTGTCTCGCCCTGAGTAAGATGGGAAAGCTTGGAAAAACCAAAGTCGCAGGGAGGATGGGGGATAAAACACATACATCTCTTTGCAAAATCACTGGCAGCAAAACTGAGCTAGAGACTAATAACAACAGAGAACCTCTGGACAAAAGTGATCATCCACAAATAGATCCTTTCGAACAATCTCACAAAATGCATCAGAAATCTGGTAAAAGGCATAAAAGGGGCCTCGACAATTTGGAAGGAAGTCCTCCTCTCATTCCCTATTATCAAAAATGGCCTCGTGTAGAGTATTGGTCATGTAACCCAAGTCCACCTTGGATTAGACCCTTAGATGGGTTGTCATAATACACACACTCTACCAACTCCACTCATTCAGGCCCTAAATGATCAAGTCCTCTTCCATCTAAACCAAGTGGTGGATCATGCTACCACCACTATCTGGAATCAAGGATGGAAATCAGCCACAGAATTGCGTCTCAGTAATGAGATAAGTCCTCTATGGAACTAATACATTTATGCCCTCCAAGCTTCCCATGTTCACAGCTTGGATAGACAAGACGAGATCATATAGTCCCATGCACCAACAGGGAGATACTCGCCAAAATTGGGAAAACAATTCCTCACAACCCCAATCAGGCAGGATGTTGAGCTTTGGTGGTGGAAAAAATTCTGGAAAATGCAATTCCCTTTGAAATCTAAGATCTTCATGTGGTGTGTACTCTCTGGGAAATCCCCCACCTGGGACATAATGAAACGGAAAAAAGTGGAAGGCCTGGGAATATGCCCTCTCTGCATGCAAATTGAGGAAATGATCCAACACTTATTCCCGGAGTGTCCCTTCTAAAATAAATCTTGGTATGAAATCTCTAAACACACCAACCTTCCCCATCTATGGAATGACAACTCCCTTGAAGAAACCAGGAGAACTTGGAAAAAATTCCCTCAAATGGAACTCTTTTGAACTTTACCTCTCATCCTCATCTGCGGAAATTGGGTGGCCAGGAACAAAGCAATGTTTGAAGACAAAATCTCTAGTCTGGAATGCACAACCCGTCTCATCCTAGAAATCCTCTCTCACTTCCCCCAGGAAAACAACCCATTTGCACTAGGGATCATTAGAGAAGAACAAATAAACAATTCATGGCCTTGGGAATTTATTTACAGAGCTGACAAAGGATGGTTCTTGTGGAGGAGGAGCAGTCCTCCATCTTTCCAAATGGCACTATTTTCACATTCAATCAGGCCTGGGACAAGGCACAAACAATTATGTAGAGCTTCTCACTCTGAATATCCTTCTCACTTTTGCAAGAGAAAGGAATAGCACCCACATACAAATTTTCGGAGACTCAATGCTAGTCATAAACTGGGTCAACAAAATTCAAAATTGTCACAATTCCTTTCTTAACAATTTTCATGAAGACACTCATCATATTCTCAGCTTTTTTTATTCCTTCCAGTGTCATCATGTCTATAGGGAATGCAACACTACAACAAACAAGCTCTCAAAAGAAGGCCTAATTCTTCCACATGGCCAATGGAAGATCACAGAATACATAAACGACACTCTCTAGGCCTTCTACCACAGGCCCTTTATTGATGCCCCCCTGCTAAGCTAAAGAAGTAGTCTTTTTTTCTCTATCTATTTTGGGAACTTCATTTTACTTCTAGCTTCTTTTTTATAGATACATAAACATGATCATGGTATAATTTTCAGCAGAAAAGCAATCTCGAAAGGCTTAATTTTTGTAGTTCTTTTTTGTACGATATGGACAGACAGGAAAAGATGCCTTATTCGGAAAGATCATGAAAAGATTTTATTGCAGGTCTTTCTTCTCTTTTTTGTAAAAAACTACAATATGGACAGACAGGAAAACAAACCTTATTCGGAAAGAGCTTGAAAAAGCACTTTTGCACTAAGTAATTTGGTTATCAATTAATTAAATTACTCCTTTTTCCTTGGAAAAAAATACTCAATTCCTCATTTAAACAAATTATATTGATTATGTTCTCGATACAATATTTCCTTTTAATCATATAAATATGGTCTACCCAACACAATTCCACATATATCTAGTGGAACCACATCAAATTCAACTTCGTCTACAAACTTGGATGTTATTGCAAACTTTAGATCACATTGCTTTGTTACTTGTAATATTTTATCTTTGCATACCTAGCCTAATGGATAAGGTTTCTTGTGTGGTTTTGTTGTTAATCCTAACTTCTTAACTACTTCTTCTGAAATGATATTAGCTTGGGATCCACTAACTATGAGTGTGTTGATAGTAGTTTGTTTCAAAATTACACTTATATGAAACAATGCATTCATTTTTCTATCTTTAGAACTGACATGATCTTTAGAAGTAGATGTTAGAATCATTGCCAACAATAGCTTTACCTTTCACACCTACGATTGTTATGTTTGTTTCATCCTCGAAATCTGATCCAAGGTCCTCAACGATAACCATGGCCTTTTGGTTCTCTTTCTAATCCTTAAACCACTTTGGTTTCAATTCTGGATGTAGTACCCAACAAATTGCCTATACGCGCCCTTTATTTTGACAATGTGAGAAGGTATGCCTTTCACCACCTTTCCACATTGTAGTTGTATGCTTCCCTTTCCCTTTTTCCTTGCCTTCTTTTGACTCGAAGGATTCAGCTGAAGAAAAATCATGAACACTCTTCCCTTTGGATTCAATGTGTGTAGCTTGTACACATACCTCATCAAGGTTAGTAGTATTAAACATAATTATTGTATGATGCAAATAAATATTTAATCCTCCAATCAACTTGAGAAGATTTTCCTGAGTGTAAATATGTATACCTAAAATAAAATCTCTCCTTCTGAATTTCTGAGTGTATTCTTGTACATTATGACCTTTACCTTGCCTTAAGTTTTTCCAATCCATCATGTCTTGTTGTATGTAGCCTAATGGATAAATTTTATTTTTTAACACAATAGTAAATTCATAATAGGAAGAAATAATTTTACCTTTTGTAAGGAGATCTTCCTGTGTCTTACTCTCCCAACAGATGAGTGTGGTTCCTCAAAGACGGAAATTATCCAACTGGATCTTTGCACTATCATATGCAAGATTCTAGATCTTGCAATACACCTCAATCTGCTTGATCCAATCATCTATATTTTCTATGTTAAGTTCACCATTATATGTAGGCAAATCAAACTTAATATCAAGTTTCAAATAAGGTAAATCATACTTAGCCTTATCAGGATGTTTCTTTGGAATTGAAGAAGCAGTACTGGATCTTTCGGAAGAGGAAGAAGATGATGGAGAAGAAGGATCAATAGGATCTCCTCCTTGTTGGAATATTATAAACCCACTCCATACTTAGGATAACAATATTTAATCATTTCTAGTTAATTTCCTATCCACTTGCACCACTTGGTCAAAACTTGCAATATATACCCTAGGAGTGCCTTTATCTTGATTCTAGATAGATCCTTCTTACTTTATGGATTGTCAGATTTAGTAATTTTTCCTTCCTGCAAATTCTTTCTTTATCCGACTTTATTCACGCTTTTCAGTTGATAAGGTAAATCTAGTCAACTAGGAAACTGCTATCTTTTGTTTCCAATCCATCCTCCATGATTTTCTCTCTAGATTTCATGATTAGCATGTTTTTCAATCATTCATGACAACTCACTCATGATTCATCCAATTCATGGGTTCCTTGACAAATTTGTAAATTGCTTTAGTCACCTATGGGGGTTTATCATATTTAGTAAGCATGCTTTATGAGCTAGCATGAGATGTATCCTAAGCAACTCAATTTTACCTATCAAGGATGTTATGTACACTATGTTTATCAATAATACATGGAAATATTTATGGATAATTATCCACTTCTCTTGTGTTCATTCTCATTATTCTTCTCTATATTTTCTTCCTTGTGCATGCTTGTGAGAAATCTCTTATAGCTAGATCTTTATCATGTTCTTTCCACGTGGTATTAGAGCCTCAATTTCTACATGGTATCAGAGATGAGCTTGCTCAATATATCAATTTCTACATTAGAGCTCTCAGTTTTTCAAGTTCTACAGAGTTTAGGAGCTACTCGTTCTCTACATCATATTGCATCAAATATCCTATCCCTCTCTAAAGAAGAGCTTGAATTAAGCTTACAAGTTTTTCCCCTAGTTTTTATTTGTGTAGGTTGCAAAGAGTATCTTCTTGAGCGCATCAACTTCTTAGCATGGATTCTTCTTCAGCTATGATCTTCAGTCCCTTCAACTATCATGAATGGAAATAAAAAATTGGCAATCTATTGTGCAATAAGGGACTATACAGAGTTTCTTTGGATTTGGAGAATGAGCCTAATGCTATTATTGAGAAAGCTAAGTGGCATAATAGGTTCTATGAAGCCTGTGGATTTCTTTGCCTCTATATTGATCCTGGTCTTCTGTTTCATCTAGATGGTTTCACCACTCCAAACTTGAGTCTCTATTTGGAGTACAAGATGAGATAAGAGCACATCAGTTGGAGAATGAGTTATTCTCATTGAGTCCAAAAAGTTTCGAACCCATTGAAGGGTTATTCACAAAATTCGTGTCACTTTTTTTATTCCTCAAGAAATGTGGGATTGAAAAGAAGGAATATCAATTTATTATTTCCATACTTTCAAAATTAGGTCTTGAATACTGAGTTTTGTGTCTACTTTCCATGCTACTAGGCTTGTTATTTTGAATTGGAAAATTCCTTCTTTGAGTACATTATTTGATTCATTGACAAAGGAGAAAGATAAATTGATCCAAAAAGCTCTTATAATATCCAAGGGAAAGGATCATGCTCTTATAGTTCAAGGAAGTAAGACTGCAAAGTCAACAGAGAAGAAAATAGTGAAAGAGAAGAAGCGAAAGTTGAATAATGAAGATGAAAGTTTGAAGTCTACTGATAAGGTTCAATGAAGAAAGTCAAGAAGAAAGGGAGCACATCCAAGTGTTCTTATTGAAGCAAGAGATTCCATCCCAAGAAGAAATTTTTCAAGAACAAATTGCACAGCATGTCTCTATTACTTGAGAAGCATAACATCGAAGTGCATGATGAACTAGAGAAGCCTGTTGAATCCTCAGAACACTCTCATAGTGCACAATCCCAAGGTAATATGAACTATTCATTTAAGTTATAGAGTTAAATAATTCCCTCACATATATGATATAGATTCATCTTATGATATATCAGAATCAGAAATCTCAATGTCTTTCTTGAATAATCCACCTATCAATCTACTAGATTCATCTCCCAATGATTGTGATTTTTCACTAGATCCTGACTTGTCTTTAAGAAGCTCTTCCTTAATCCATTCGAATGATTATAATTCTAATTTATAATCACTTTTTCAGGATGATATGCATGTGATGACATCATCCATACCATCTACCATACCTATGAATACTCATAAGACTATACAAACCCCAAGTTCACTAGTTGATTCCTTGTTGGTCTCCTATGGAGTGTTACTTATATCAAATGGTTTCAAGTATTGTCTATTTTTAAATGGTTTGTTATCCATGGCATTAGTCATCTTTGGACTTATGTTTCACATGTTTGGATCTGATATAATAATCTATGGTTCATAAATCAAGTCCATCCATCATTCATATTTTTACACCCATCAATTTTCCCCAGTTGCTCATCCTTTTCCTACTCTATCCCTATATCCTCATGGGGGCACTAAACCTTTTTTATTTGGTGCTCCATATGATAATAGTTCTGGTTTTCAGAGTCATTTCAACCTCATTTCAGAATTGGGAAGGTGCTACAGCATATTGAAAACAGGATACATGGGCCATCTCATCATTTTGCAGCTATACAAGGAACTGATTGTGTTGGATTTTTTACTCTTTGGGAAGGAGTATGCATAGATCTCTTTTCCTTTTTAGATTGTGTTTTCAGATAAGAGTATGATATCAGCAATAATCATTTAGATAAATCTCCTCCTTCATCAGATGATGAGCTACAAGGACTCCCTCCTCTTCCTTCTTGCAGATACTACACTTTGGCGCATGATCATGGAGTTCACAACTTCTTCATCAAATTCTTCTATCAGAAGTACTTCAGCAAACTCATTCAAGTGAAGAAAAATATATGTTGAAGACATGTTGTTCAATTTTGTTCCTTGTCCTTTCTTGAGGGAGTATTTTCCCCATGTGGTTTTCCCTCTTTCCTCACCTTTTTGGACATGATTAATTGAAAAGGGTGTGTAATTCTCCAAAAATCCGGAAAAAATTAAAATTTTTCATGTAACATAAAATGGTTGTAGTCGTCAATCCCTAGGAACAATTAACTGCTAACGGTTACTTTAAAACAGTATTAAACTAGAACTGAATAATTTGTTAATCTCTAGTTCTGTATACTTATCAGTTTGTTTTCATAATTCAATGTTAAGGATTTGATTTAGCAGGTTATGATTTGGAATAATAGGAATTGAAACATCTGTTTAATTTCTAGTACTAAGTTTGTTTTACTGTCTTATGAAAAGTAGGAAAGAACTTCAGTTGAGATCGAGGCTTACTTAGCTTATAGCTAGCTATAAGCTAAGTTTGTTTTACTGTCTTATGAAAAGTAGGAAAGAACTTCAGTTGAGATCGAGGCTTACTTAGCTTATAGCTAATGCAATGAAGTGATGCCTCTTTTACAGGTCCTTTACAGGTAAGAAGTTTGTTACCAGTTTCCATATCGAGATTATTATCTCAATTAGCATAGAATAGAATGCTAATAAATTTATTTGTTTTACAGCTTTGAGAAGTAAAAGAGGTATCGTTGATCTGATTATTTTTGTTCTTCATAGTTACTAAAAATATAAGTATTTTTAGTAAACTGAACTTAGCTCAGTTTCTCTTCCAATTTGTTATAACTAAAACTTGTTCGTTTAATTTTCATCATTCTATTTTTTAGTTTAATGCATGTATGTAACTCTAGTTAAAGGCGTCTCATATAACAGTTTCCTTTGTTTATATACTCGATACTTAGTTAACCTCCAAGGTATTTGTTTCTAAAATATCGAGTTAAGTTAACCTAGGAAACCTATGATCTGAGTATAGACACTAAGTACAATGACTGAAAGACACACATAAAACAATTACTTAGTGCGTAAGATAGTTTATTAACTATTCTAATACTTACCAAATAGAGATGCACTAATACATATTGTATTCCTTTAAACTATAGTGTTATGGCTTTTTATGTAAGGAAGAAAGAATTATTTCCTATAAAAATCTGTCCCTTTTTAACCTTTGTAAAATAATCCTCATCTCATAGGGTATTATTGATAAACAATTAACTAGTATCTTAAAATGATACTTAATTTATTACCTAGACTAACTAAATCAAGCTCAACCTTAACTTAGTTTTCCAAGCATACGGACATTAAAGATTAAGCCCTTTTATAAGGTCTTAAACTATGATATGGTTTCTCTTCTATAAATGTTTGTTGTGCACTTTAACATTGAAGGATTCTTTGTGAATGTTTTTACCCATTTCTAAGATTGTAATACATGATACAACCCTAGTATAACTACTACCTCCCTATGTTACTCGTTAGAGATATAACAAGCATAAACACCATGATAAAGGATGATAAAAATTATTATAAGGTTATAACAAGTTTTATTTATCGTTCACTATTGTGTGTAGGCTGATTCAACTAATCTCGAACTATATCATAAAACCCACATTTTGTAAATATTTTCCATGCCACGTCGTCGCTATTCGATGGTTAGGTTTTTGCATTGACATTGGGCAATATAAAAGTGTCCTAAAACCCTAAAATCACATTCTTCCCTAATCTTTTGTCTCTGCTACAAGTGAATGAGCCACAAGCTCATGGACGCATGGTCTCACTCTTTCGATCAAGCTGCAAATGAAAACCTTGCTTCCATGGCTTACCTTTTCCTGTGGAAGTCTTTTACCTTCTCGATGTTCTCTGTGTAAGTGATTTTTCACTGCCTTTCTTTCTATCTATTAGTGCATGGTCTCCCTTGTCATTAGTTTGCTTCTGTGTGTGCTAAACTTCAAGCACTGGTGCAGTGAGAGTGAGCATAGCTATTAAACTTGTCGTAATGAGTTTTTTACTGTTTAAAAGTGTCCTAGTTTAGTGTAGGGTTTTAACTACTTTCAACACCTAAATCCTCTGCGTTGGTTTTTCCTCTGTGTCATCGTGCTTTTAGTTTCCACACTGGCACAATCATTTTGGGGTTTTTAATGATAGAGTTACCATCATTTTTTGACGTAGATACTCTGGTGGCAAGGATCTGTTCTCAATACCCATTTCGAGGCCGAAGACAATTTCTTCAAGTGAGAAGAAAATATTTGTAAGAATATAAAAATTATTCTGCTCTTCTTCGTAATTTATAAACTTTGTTATTTAAAGGTTTCTGACTCAATGTTTTGTTTATACTTGTGCAGGTTTCAAAAAATACTCCAAGCTGGAAAATACGATCTATAAAAACATCACGCAAGGAAAATTTTAGGCTTCGTTACACTCCGGGTAAGCCTCGATCTAACCTGGGGTTATCTCCTACAATGGTTGTATGTGTATTTGTTGATACTGCCCATTTACTTGTTTGAGTTCTGCTCGGCCGTGGTTATACTATGTTGTACTTGTTTTGGAAGGCCATGCGGCCAAAACTGTGACAAGTTGTTTACGAGTTCTTCAAAGCCCTCGTGCTTGTTTTGTGACGGAAAAACTTGGGGATTTTGCAGTCGTCACTTAAAAACTACTTATGGGACCTTTTTGGCCATAGCTGATTTACTGTAATGTTATTTTGATGTCGGCTTTTAATCTGTGGCTCTGTTTGTAAAAGGCCATAGGACCGTAACTTATATAGTTTCAGTTTAGGGTTTAAATGTAAATTTTGTTTTTAAAAAATCTTGAAGCTTATTGTTTATACTTATATTTTGATAATATGAATATATTGTGGTTTTAAGAAGATGCGAGCAGCTGTAAATTCTTATCGGTTCTTATTTTTCTTTAACTTATCCTAAACAGTTTTTCTATTAGTGTAGATTGATGTTTATTTTAATTATGTTTAAAAGTGAAATAAAAATGTTTCATATATTTAGTTCTTAAACTATAATTCATTTCTAGTGTCAAATATTATTTACTTCAGTAAGTAAATAAAAAGAAAGGTTGTTTATCCAACCTAAGTTTTTACTTTGTTTTCTGGGTTATTGTATGTTGAACAATCTTTTAATTACTTTCTCTCAATTATAATTATCTCATAGTGTTAACATTGTTTTCTTGTAGATAATGTATAAAATTATAAATATTTAGCTATTAGATTCTAGGGTTATACAAATGAAGAAATGTAAGCTTTTATTTGTTTTAAGGTGAAATGAATAACCCCTGTGTTAGTAAAGAGGTGGTAACATTGTTTATATTTTACATTTCCTTCAAAAAAGGTTTTATTTACAAAACCCTAATTTCTCTTAGTTTAAATGCATTGTTAATATTTGATTATAATGTTATTCTTATTTTTTTATGTTACTTAGATGAAAATATCACAGTAAATATCTAGCCTTATTTACTGTTTCTTTAAATTAATCCTACCTATTTAATTTATGTTTTTATAATGTCTATAAATGATTATAGTGTTAATCTTATAGTAAATAACCTATCTACTGTATAAGTAAGTACACAGATTAAGTATATTTGTATTTTAAAATCTTTCCTAGAGACAGATTTGTCTATATTATTACAGAATACATTATCTAAGTAAAACTTCTAAATAGAAAGGAAAAGCATACACATGAATAACTCTTAGGAAACCTGTGGAAAGTAATAAATCACATTTATGTATACTTCATTCAATTCTTTATCTGAAGTTAATCTAACCTACTGTACTAGAGTACTACCTTTATAAAAGGTGTGGAAAAATATAGTTAGGTATTTTTTTCTATCTATCATTTAAACTAGAACTTCTAATCATTTACACTAATCTATCTAATCTAGTGTTTCAAAATATTTTCACAGTGAAAGTATTTCTTTTAACTAACCCTAGCAGCAATAGAATAGAAGCATAACGTTTCATTGCTTAAACTCAAACTTTCCAGGTAACAATAAACAATTAGATAGCTAGATAAATCAAGTAGAACCTGGAAATGTAGATGAGGTGACAATAGCTTAAGGAACCTGTTCCTCCTTGTTGATGTATTTGTAACTTCGAAATGTATTCATCTATGTATCTTATGTATTGTAACCCGATGTTTATTCCAGGATGTATCTATAATGTAATTGAGTCATGTTGTCATGCCCCTATGTTCTGATCGGGAGGATCAATAATGTAAACAAGTCATGTCAAGTCATTGTGGGTAACCCTCCGATTGTCTAAGGGTTAAACTCCCCGCAGTTTCGGGGCACTAGGGTTATTAGACTCTCCTAGTAGAGGTCTGCCCTAGTAGGGTTTTATTCATGCCAGGATTAGTATAAATAGAGAGTTGGACTCTCTATTTAGTACATATCACAAACACACTCAAGTGTAGCGCATAGTTGAGGAAGGAGAAGACACTGGGGCTAGATAAGAAGAAGGTTACTGTTGTCGGGAGATCACTTACTGTTTTGGGCTTTTACTATTTTGGTGCTGATTCTATCTCTGAGAAAGTTGCGGGGCTTTCTCCATTTATCGTTTCCCCGAGGAAAAACACTGTGTTCATTGTCTCTTGTGTTTGATTGCTGTACTTGTTATTCTCTCAGTTAAAGATCCTAATAATGCTAGTTTAATGTTGAAAAACTAACATGGTATTAGAGCCAACCTGAGAAGAAGACACTGTGCAGCTGCGGAAACTAGGGCTTCCTATTTTCTGGATCTCTCTCCACAGATTTTCAGCAAAAGTAGGGTGGAATAACTCTCCTCCCTAGGGTGCATCTTTATGTCGAAGCAAAATCCAATTCTGAGGTTTTTCAGTTTTGGACCCGACACTACTGCCGAAAATTAGGGCTTTTCACAGAAGAAGAATTTTTCAGTGAGCCTAGGCCTGGATTGGTCTCCTCCCTAAAATCGAATTTAGGGATAAATTTCAAGGCATTTGGGTGGATGAAACTCTGGAAAAACAAACCCCTAATTTGCTCATGATCCAATACTACAGGATTTCAGCTCCAAATCCAAATCTGACATCTTGACCTGGTAAGATCTAAATATTTTGTATTTCCATTTGAGGTTCTCAGTTTAAGATGTCTCATCATACCAAGCTTGATGAAAAGCTTGAGGGAGATGATAACTTTCGAGCCTGGAAGTATAGGATCTCCCTGGTCTTGGAAGAAAATGAGTTGGACTCCTACATCCATGAGGAGA
This sequence comes from Pseudotsuga menziesii, assembly GCA_001517045.1. Taxonomy (NCBI): domain Eukaryota; kingdom Viridiplantae; phylum Streptophyta; class Pinopsida; order Pinales; family Pinaceae; genus Pseudotsuga; species Pseudotsuga menziesii. The sequence goes on from LPNX011176372.1 coordinate 823,464, forward strand.
TTCCAGTTCCAGAGGGAGATGAGGCAAAGGCCTTGCACAAGAAGAAATTGGTTATGGAAAAGAGGATCATTGTTGATTCTATCAAGGATCACCTTATCCCACAAGTGTCCTCTCTTAAGACACCTAAAGCTATGCTTGATGCCCTAACCAAATTGTTTGAAGGGAAGAACATAAACTGGAAGATGACCTTGAGGAACCAACTGAAGAATGTGAATATTCAGAATGTAGAGACCATCCAGTATTATTTCACAAGGGCTTCTCAAATCAAGGAAGAATTAGAAGTTGTAGATGAAGAAGTGGAGAATGCAGAAATTGTGATCACAACACTGAATGGCCTTCCTAGGTCATGGGATTCTTTAATTCAAGGAATTTGTGCCAAAAAGAAGTTAGTCAAATTCAGTAGACTATGGGAAGAATTTTCTCAAGAAGAATATCAGATAGTAGCTCGAGAAGAGAAGATGGGAAGTGAAGATCAAGCTCTCACAGTTCACTCCAAGAAAGGTAGAAGAAGATCTCATCACTCCAAAGGTAAGGATCCTCATCATAGAGATAATAGTAGAAGGGACCTATCTAAAATAAGATGTTATACATGTGATGAAAGAGGAAACTTTGCAAAAGACTATCCTAAGAACAAGTTTCACTCTCATAAGAAGAAGGGGAACAAGAGAAGACACCATGCTCATGCTGTAGAAGATGATGAACCATCCAAGAAAAGAGCCAGATATCAAAGTGAAAGTTCTTCCAGTGAATATGAATATGTTTTGATTTCCGCTCTTACGGGAAACATTACTCATGGAAGCACTGATTGGATTATAGACAATGGGGCTTCCAAACATATGACAGGATTCAAGGATTCCTTTGTCAAAATTTCAGAACATGAATCACCTCACAAGGTGAAGCTAGGAGATGACTACCAGTATCCAATAAAAGGTAGTGGGGAATCCTCTATAAGCTAGACTCTGGAAAGTCTATAACAATGAAGGAAGTTTTGTTTGTGCCAGGACTCAAGAAGAACCTCCTCTCCATATCTGCACTAGATGCAAAAGGAATGAGGGTTGCATTCATAGATGCTCAAGTCATCATGTGGCCAAAAGGAAAGACTATCGATGATGCGGTGGTGATTGGAGAGAAAGAAGGAGGATTGTACAAATTAAAGGGCCATCCAAAACAAGCATTGGTCCATGACACAGTAGAGCCAAGTGAACTTTGGCATAGAAGGCTTGCACATGTGCATTACAGAGCACTGCCAATTGCAAGCAAAGTTGTTGAAGGTCTTTCACAATTCCAAGCAAAACATGATGGGGTCTGCAAAGGATGTGCGAAAGGAAAGAATACAAAGAATACATTTCCTAGCAGCGAAAGGAAAGAATACAAAGAAGAGATTTCCTAGCAGCGAAAGCAAAGCCAAAGGAATCCTAGAAATCACCCACTCTGATGTATGCGGTCCTATGTCATCAAGCTCACTAAGCGGGTATGCATATTATGTTTCTTTTATTGATGATTTCTCTAGGAAGACATGGGTTTACTTCATGAAGAACAAAGACGAAGTATTCAGCAAATTCAAGGAATTCAAAGCCTTGATCGAGAACCACACTGAAAAGGAGATCAAGACTTTTCAATTAGACAATGGCGGAGAATTCACTTCGAATGAATTCAAAGAGCTATGCAAAGAATTAGGGATTAAGAGGGAGTTGTCCACTCCTTATAATCAACAACAGAATGGGATTGCGGAACAAAAGAACAGAACCATCATGGAAGCTGCAAGAGCTATGCTTCATGATCAAGATCTTCCTATGCATCTTTGGGCTGAAGCTACCAAAACAGCAGTGTATGTATAGAACTGTACTCCACATAGAGTACTCGAAAAATAAGATGCCTGAAGAAGTCTTCTTCGGTAAGAAACCAGAAGTCAGCCATCTGAGAATATTCCACTGTCCTGTATACATACACATTCCAAAAGAGAAGAAAACAAAATTAGATCCTTTAGGAAAGAAGGGTATATTTGTGGGATACTCTGGAAGCTCGAAGGGTTACAGAATATATTTCCCAGGATACAGGAAGATTGACATCAGCGGGGATGTGACATTTGATGAAGACACAGCTTACAACAAATCCATAACAAGACCTATTGAAGAACTTGAAGAAGCATAAGCACCTAGAATTCATGATACAACCATGAATGAAGAAACTCAAGAAGAAGATCGACATTTTGAAGAACCACAAAGACCAGTAGATCCACCTCTGGAGAAGAATCCTCATAAGAGGAAACCTGCTTGGGTACGTGAAATTATCCAAGGTGTGGAAAGATATGGGGCTCCAGAAGAGAATCACAGAGAAAGAAAGAGGACCAGATCCTGCTCTGGGTATGTAGCTTTACTATGTGATTTCATTGATAAAGAACCTTCCAGTTATGAAGAAGCGACAGAACGGAAAGAATGGAAGGATGTTATGATCGAAGAGTATCAATCGATCATGAAGAATGATGTTTAAGATATTGTTCCAAGCCCAGAAGGAAAGTCAATTGTAACTTCCAAATGGATCTACAAGATCAAACATGCTGCAGACGGTAGCATTGAAAAATATAAAGCAATATTTGTGGCTCGTGGTTTCTCTCAGAAAGAAGGAATAAATTATGAAGAAACCTTTGCTCTTGTAGCCAGATACACTTCCATCAGATTGGTACTTTCTCTGGCTGCAGTGATTAAATGGAAGATACACCATATGGATGTCAAGACTGCTTTCTTGAATGGTGTAGTGGAAGAGGAAGTGTATGTAGAGTAGCCACTCGGATTTGAGACTCATGACAGGGAGCCTCATGTGTGCAGATTGAAGAAAGCCCTGTACGGTTTGAAACAGGCACCCAGGACCTGGTACGGAAGAATTGACAGCTTTCTATCCAGTTTGGGATTTACCAAGAGTAAAGCAAATTCCAACCTTTACTACAAGGTTGAAGATGGCAACCCAGTGATGCTTCTACTATATGTAGATGATCTATTTGTGATAGGAATGGATGGGTTGATTGGTGATACAAAAAGAAAGCTTTCTACCGAGTTTGAAATGAAGGGCTTGGGGATGATGCATTATTTTCTAGGTATGGAGGTGTGGCAAAGCACGGATGGAATCTTCCTTGGATAAGGGAAGTATGCAATAGAGATCCTGAAGAGGTTTGGGATGATGGACTGCAAGGCAATGGCCACACCTATGGCATCGAACCTGAAGCTATTGAATGATGCTTCATCAGAGTCGGTTGATGCTATGATGTATCATCAGATTATTGGGTCCTTGATGTACCTGACAAACACGAGACCAGATATTTGCTTTGCTATGAACACCTTGAGCCAGTTTCTGACAGATCTGAGACATGTTCACTTGATTGCTATAAATCATATTCTGAGGTACTTAAAGGGTACAGTTGATTATGGGCTCAAGTACGATGCGAATCAGAAGATTAACCTGGAGGGTTATGTTGATTCAGATTTGGCAAGCAGTACCATCGATAGGAAGAGCACTTCAAGGTGTTTCTTCAGTATGGGATCAAGTGTGATCTCTTGGTTTAGCAAGAAGAAATCCTATGTGGCACTGAGTACAGCTGAAGCAGAGTATGTCGCAGCTTGTTCAACTAGTTGTGAGGTAGTATGGCTGAGGAAGCTACTATCTGATTTATTTGATCTCCGGTTGGATGCTACTTGTATACATTGTGACAACCATAGTTGCATAAAGTTGTCAGAGAATCCAGTGTTCCATGACAAGTCAAAGCATATCGAGATCAAGTATCACTATATCAGGGATATGGTGCAGAGGGGAGCAGTGAAGCTCTAGTATGTTGCGACGGAGGAACAAATAGCTGATGTATTGATGAAGCCATTGGCTAGGCTGAAGTTTGAGTACTTCAGGGAGAATCTTGGTGTTCTCCAGATCGAGGTTTCCTCCAACGGAAAGTGATGAGACCCATAGCCATTCTGACATGGTGAGAGGATTGGTTCCTTCCATGGTCAGATGTAAGGGCTGAGCCATTCTGTCATGGTGAGAGGATTGGTTCCTTCCATGGTCAGATGTAAGGGCTGAGCCATTCTGTCATGGTGAGAGGATTGGTTCCTTCCATGTCAGATATGAGTGCTAGCCATTTTGTCGAGTAGGACAGATGTAAGGGAAATTGCCATTCTGGGAATGGAGGTGCCTGGTCAGTTACCAGGAAAACTCAATCCAGGACTAAGAATTCATTCTGATGTGATAGAGGGATGTGTTCCCACTTGATCAGATGTAAGGGCTGAGCCATTCTGTCATGGCTAAAGGATTAAGTTCCTTCCATGTTAGATGTGGGTGCTGGCCATTCCGATGAGCAGGTCAAATGTAAGGGCAACTGCCATTTTCTAGGAGAATGGAGGCACCTGGTCAGTTACAAGGTAGCTCAGTCTAGGACTGGGGGCCATTTTGATATGACTGTAGGATTGGTTCCTACAAGATCATATATGAGTGCAGAGCCCTTCCATCATTGTTGTAGGATGTGTTCCCGCATGGATGGATGTAAGTGCAGAGCCTTTCCACAGATGATAGTAGGTGTGTCCTATCATGCTAGTGGATGTGAGTGCTAAGCCTTTCCACAAATGATAGTAGGTGTGTCCTATCATGCTAGTGGATGTGAGTGGTGCACCTTTTCACAGATGGTAGTAGGTGTGTCCTACCAAGCTGGTGATTGTAAGTGTTGTGCCTTTTCACAGATGGTAGTAGGTGTGTCCTACCATGCTGGTGATTGTAAGTGTTGTGCCTTTCCACAGATGATAGTAGGTGTGTCCTATCATGCTGGTGGATGTGAATGTTGCGCCTTTTCACAGATGGTAGTAGGTGTGTCCTACCATGCTGGTGATTGTAATTGCTGTGCCTTTTCACAAATGGTAGTAGGTGTGTCCTACAATGCTGGTGATTGTAAGTGATGTGCCTTTCCATAGATGGTAGTAGGTGTGTCCTACCATGCTGGTGGATGTGAGTGTTGTGCCCTTCCACAGATGATAGTAGTTGTGTCCTATCATGCTGGTGGTTGTAAGTGCTGAGCCTTTTCATAGATGATAGTAGTTGTGTCCTATCATGCTAGTGAATGTGAGTGTTGGGCCTTTCTGATGTGATTGTAGGATTGGTTCCTACATGATCAGATGTGAGTGTTGGGTGTGCCTTTCTAACGAGTAGGTCAGATGTAAGTGTTGGGTGGGCCATTCTGATGAGCAGGTTAGATATAAGTGCTGAATAAGACCTACATGGAGGCTAGGCCTATAACCAGCATGAAAAAGGGCTGGCTCTATAGAACTTCCTGTGATGAGAAGAATCATGAGATAGCACTCGTGACGATCCAATGATGATGATCCAGCAATGATGATCCAGATCGAGTGATTATCCAGATCCAGTAATGATGTCCAGTGATGATCTAGATCATGTGATGATCCAGATCCATCGATGATGTCTAGTGATGATCCAGATCAAGTGATGATCCAGATCGAGTGATGATCCATATCTAGTGATGATGTCCAGTGATGATCCAGATCCGAAGATGAAGATGACTTGAAGACAAATATGACTTGAAGATGAAGATGACTTGAAGACTAATAAGACTTGAAGATACATATGACGAGATGATCCAGAGAAGAAGACCAGTGCTGAAAATTGTGTTGAAAGAATACCTTCCTAGTTAAGAGGGAGTGTTGATGTATTTGTAACTTCGAAATGTATTCATCTATGTATATTATGTATTGTAACTCGATGTTTATTCTGGGATGTATCTATAATGTAATTGAGTCATGTTGTCATGCCCCAATGTTCCGATCGGGAGGATCAATAATGTAAACAAGTCATGTCAAGTCATAGTGAGTAACCCTCCAATTTTCTAAGGGTTAAAGTCCCCGCAGTTCTGGGGCACTAGGGTTATTAGACTCTCCTAGTAGAGGTCGGCCCTAGTAGGGTTTAAGTCATGTTGGGATTAGTATAAATAGAGAGCTGGACTCTCCTAGTAGAGGTCAGCCCTAGTAGGGTTTAATTCATGCCAGGATTAGTATAAATAGAGAGCTAGACTCTCCATTTAGTACATATCACAAACACACTCAAGTGTAGTGCATAGTTGAGGAAGGAGAAGACACTGGGGCTAGATAAGAAGAAGGTTACTGCTATCGGGAGATCACTTACTGTTTTGGGATTTTACTATTTTGGTGTTGATTCTATCTCTGAGGAAGTTGCGGGGTTTTCTCCATTTATGGTTTCCCCTAGGAAAAACACTGTGTTCATTGTCTCTTGTGTTTGATTGTTGTACCTGTTATTCTCTCAGTTAAAGATCCTAATAATTCTAGCTTAATGTTGAAAAACTAACACTCCCAACCAGCTCCTCGAGAAAAGATGGACTGCAAATCTCAGGACCCCCGAGCTTGTCTCTTGGTCCACCTGGTAGAAGTACTGGATGAGAGATGTAGTTTAGTAATCCTCTGCAACTCTACTGAGTGTTCAACAGTCAATCAGTTCTGCATGCAGCAGTATGAACTCAGCTTAGAATAGCTGCACTATTTCAGTTCTTCAACACTATCCACTCAAAACATACTTCAGCTAGTCCCCTCCATCAAATTTTCTTGTGCACTTCATTCACCCAGAATGTTCACAAGTCAAGAATGAGCAGCCCCAGTTGTCTTCAATGAGAAGTTTTATTAGCATGCCTAGGTATTTTGGGTCAGTTTTCACTTAATGAGCCACCTATTCTTGTTCCACTTTCTTAGGGAACATGACCACAAAATAGGGAAGTTACCTCCTGTAATAGCTAGAAGAATTTTGAGGATGCTGCTAAGTGTCAATCTGCTCTCAACCCAACCTACTCCACCAAGTGACCAGTAAAACACTTATTTAACAGCTTCCTTAAGCTGTTGTCTCATCTTTCATTTATTTATTAATAAAATATTCAGCAATTACATTCAATTATCCTTGACCCCACTTGGACATAAATTACAAACTTTATAATAAAATATAACATAAGGTTTCTTAAAACATAAAATGTTTTGCAAATTGGGGCATGTGACAGGGTGACCATAGCCTTGTTATTGGGCCCTATATGCATCTATATTTTGGATTATTTCAGATAAATCCATCATAAAGTTATACTTAAAGGGGGGTGTTGTAATATTATAAACCCACTCCATATTTAGGATAACAATATTTAATCAGTTCTGGTTCATTTCTTATCCACTAGCCTAGATAGTTGGCATCCATTTGCACCACTTGGTCAACACTTTCTATATATACCCTAGGAGCACCTTTATCCTGATTCTGGATAGATCATGCCTACTTTATTGAGTGTCATATTTAGTAACTACACATTCCTACATATTCTGTCTTTATCCTTCTTTATTCTTGCATTTTAGTGGATAAGGTAAAGCTAGTCAACTGGGAAACTGCTATCTTTTTTTTCCAACCCATCCTCCATGATTTTCTCTCTAGATTCCATGATTAGCAAGCTTTTCCATCACTCATGATTCATCCAATTCGTGAGGTCCTTGATAGATTTGGAAAGTGCTTTAGTCACCTATGGGGGTTTATCATATTTTGTAAGCCTTCTTTATGAGCTAGCATGAGTTGTCTCCTAAGAAACTAAACTTTACCTATTAGGGATGTATTATTTATGTACACTATGTTGATCAATAATACATGGAAATATTTATGGATCATTCTCCACTTCTCTTGTATTCAATCTCATTACTCTTCTCTCTATCTTCTTCTGTGTGCATGCTTGTGAGAAATTTCTTGTAGCTAGATATTTATCTTGTGTTTTCCACATGGTATTAGAGCCTCAATTTATACACTCCTTTTCCAAAATCATTATTCTATTATTTTTCCTTCTTTGTTTTCTTCTTTTCCAACCTCTCTTGATAATATGCAAACAATTTTTCTACTCTGTCTACCATTTGATAGAAATATTTGTGGAAGGCCTTCTCATCTTCTTCTTGGCATGCTTCATCTGCCATTTTCTTTCTTCTATGTGCATGTTCAATCTCTAGATTGAATGCCTCAAGTACACATTCACCTTTATATAGCTTAAGTTGTGTTAACATTCACAAACTCACAATACAATGGTTAAGTTGATCTGAAAATAACAGGATCTTTATAACCTTTATTTGCATGTGAAAATTTGTATGCTTAAACTCTTAAAAAAGGCTTTAAATATGAATTTTAAATTCTTAATTGAACACACCTAAGAAAATAAATAAGTATGCAAGTTACTGGGGCGGTAGGGGGGGCCAGAGTTATTATCACTCCGGAAGGATTCTTGGAAACCAATTTCGCTTGGGGTCTAGGCTCGGAAACTAACAACATGGCCAAGGCCCTAGATCTCTGGCAGGGACTCTGGATCGCTAAGAACCAAGGAAACACCGAGCTCACTATTTTAGGAGACTCAAGAATAATTATACAAGCAATGACCGAGAACTCTCTTCCGAATCAAATGCACCTCAAGCATCTAATCAAAAAAATCAAGTTGATATCTCTCTCCTTCCTTAAAATCGAGTTCTATTATGTATTGAGAAAAAATAATAAAGAAGCTGACCAAGCAGGGAATTTGGGTTCCTCTCGTAATCTTCGAGAGCTAAAAATCAATGGGACTAACTCTCTTTGTGTTCCCCCATAGGACCGGGGCTCTGTCCGTGAGGCCTCTCCTCCCATGGTCCCTCCTTTCTAAGGCCCATGACTCATGTTCGCAGGCATCCAAGGTAGGTGGAGTAGAGTGGGCACATGTCACTCATTTGAAGACCGGATAAGTTTAAATGTGAACTACAGTGAAGTCCCCTCATCTGGTTTGAAATCGATGGTTGTCTTGTCGAAGCAGGGGGAAAGGAGTGAGATCTCGGCTAGATTAATGTCTTGAACAAAGGGCAATACGGTGATCATAGCATCCCTATGATGCAACGAATTTATTTAGTGGAGGGTCAAGGCAAGAGGCACCATCTGCTTTGTATGAGTGGTTAATAACCGGGAAGTACAGGATCTTTGTTGTTGTATCATGAACGGGAAGAAAATATTGATGCTCAGAATGGAAACTGGGTTTGCATCCTCCAGCACATCCTCACCTCCTAGGTCTGTTGAGGTGGTTTTCAGGGACCTAAAGCATGATGTCAAGGTGTTGCAGGATCAAGTTGAAGCAATTGATACTGAAGGAGGTAGGTGATTGGAAAACATGGATAAGGACTTGCCATATCTGTAGAAGAAAATAAGTCGCAAAGTGAGGAAGGCCGAGAATGCGGTTATTGGTTTGATAGTGGAATTGGAGATCAAGGTTGACAAGGTCACCCTGAATCTCATCAAGCATGAAGCTCCTCCCAACCCAAGCTCTCCGTCCAGCTTTGATGCGAAATTCAATTGAGAGAATTGGACTACTTTTTGTGTTGATGTTTACTCTGTGTGCTGAGTTCATCAGGGTTTATAAATATGCTGCTTTCTGGACACTTTGATATGCTAGACTTGGTTAAAAATAGTTTTTGCCTTGGTTTACTGTAATTATTGTTTCAATCCTTTCTGTTAAAAACTGAATATTACATAGGGCTCTTAAGACTGGTAAATTCATCTTTGTCGCTTCCATAGGGGCGTATGTTGAGACTCTGAACTCCTATTGCCACTACCTCAAGGGAATTTTGTAAACTTGTTTGGTTTCTGTGGTTACACCACCTTCTTAATATAATATAACCATTGCTGTCAAAAAAAAAGTATGCAAGTTAGATAAAAGTAGACAAGAACTAATAACAGAGTTCACCCCTCCTTGGCTACATCTTCGAGCCACTTCCAATGGGAAGGTCGATCTTATTAAGTATTCAAAATCTTACATACATGATTTTTGAAAACATGTTTATTTTCTATCAGTCAAATTCAGAAACATACTGCACGATTGTGTTCGACTCGAAATTCTGAGAAAAACGAGTATAAACTCGACCAGGTTTGTCTGAGGTCTCCTCTGGCACACAAAATGAGACAACTCTATACTATAATTGTACATATAGTACGGATTCCAAACTAGAGATGAGTGCTCATTAATAAATGTACCTTCATCTTGAAAATCGTGCTCAAAAATATGCAAAATCGTGGTAAAAAAAAGGGTTTAAATATCATTTTGGGCCCATTTTCGAGCTCCAATATCCCACCTAATTTTCAAATTTACAATACCACATCCCATTTAATGAATGGACCATGACCCATTGATAAAGAGTTTTTTTTGGGAGCGTAGGTCCCAGGGTCAAACCTACAGGCCCCGGGCTCTACCCATTTTACATGGTATATAATATATATGGTTACATTGGAATTTAGCGGAGGTTTGTTGACCCGTTGACATAAGTTTATGTGGTGGAAAACCAATGTTCTGATGGAATATGGATCATTGTGTTGGAATACAATGTGGTGGTGGTTTTCTGTGTTGGATTAATATGGTTACAACATTACATAGTGGGGGCCAAGGGCTTGGCCCTCGACTGACCCTTCAAACATAAATAGTAGTGTCGTCATACATGGTTAAAAACCATATGACAGGAATGATGGTTAGACAGGTAGTGCGGAGTCTATGGCAGAGTGTTGGATGGATTTTCTAAATGTGTCCAACTAAGAAGAATCATCCCACACAAGTCGCTTACTGCAGCTTCGGGTGTGTTTGGATTAGTTGATTCTTGCAAGTTGTGGTCCTGCTGCCATCTAAGTTTCACTCTCTTAAGGAGAGTCCTGCCACTTAAACTTAGAAAAAGTGTGTCCTAAACTAATTAATAAACTAAAAACTAAACTAAACTCTAATGAAACTACTAATTTAAAAACTATCAACAAGTTACACAATTCTATTAAAATAAAACTTCCATTTAACAGCTACTAAATCGAGAATAATTGTCTATGTCTAACCTATGTTCTGACTCTCCTCTGTTTAAGTTTTTAAGAATTGTTATCAAGCCTACTTAAAAAGATGAAAGATAATTAACTAAAATATGAAATTTATTTAACAATTGCTAAATCAAAAATAGAGAAATTAAACTAAAACTAAAATTCAACCTAAACTACTGAATTCTATCTTGCCCAAGAGCAATCTATCAACTATGTTAATAGTATAAATTACAGAAAGTTAGATAATATAATTATGAAAGGAAATTTTCAAAGTTAATATTATAAATTACTTTCTGTTCAATAATATTTTATGATTGAAGAACAATTTAACAAGAAATTATTTTATTATTCTAAAACATAAATGTCAATGAACAATTAACATTAACACTTAAATATTTGAATTTGAAAATGGTTAACTATTTAATTGCATACCTGTAAAAATACCGATATATCAATTAGTAAGTTAATATAAAACATGAGAGAGTCAAATTTAATTAACAAAAATTAACTAACATGACAAATGCAATATTAATATCAAATACAAAAATGTCATGATTTGAGTAATTCTATTAATATTCACACAATTGTATCAAAGCATAACTAAAAAGGAGAAGAAAGTTAATATGGAGAATAGTTTATATATTCACAAAAAACTGAACACCGAAATGATACCAGTTTTGGAACAAATGCTTAACAAAATACCATGGATGAAGTTCCAACATAAGTTTTGAAGCACTTTTATAATTTTAACTCCAAGATACAGTCTTCTAAGTCTTACTCAAATCCCTACACAGAAGATGGATAATAAAACCAGAGAAAAGGAATTCCTCAAGTTCATACACTGTTCTCCTGGCAGCAGCGTCTCCCTCAATTATTTTGAAGAAAATTTACAAAAGAATAAGAGTTTTGTTTTAATAAACAAGCGCATTCATTCTCTCATATACAGAGAGCCCGCCCCTCTTGAGCAGTTAAATAGACCACCATCAATTAGTAGTTGCTCTTCATATTTCCGCTTCAGTGCATGTTGAACTCTCCTTCTTGGAAAAAATGATTTTGCTTTATCTTCTAGAACTCAGTGGAAATCATTCCATCTTTGTTGCTTCTCTTACTGAGTTGATTCCTTACGCACGTTACCCTCCAAGTTTCCAACGAACTGAGGCTTTGTATTATTAACGGTATTACATTTCTGGGAATTACAGTGAGTCTGAAAGAAGTTACAAAAATTACCTGCAAAACAATGATAGCTTATAAAAATTCTAGATATGAAATGTAAAATTGATTAAAATAAAAATTCTAGATATGAAATGTAAAATTGATTAAAATTTAGAATACCTAAATAAAAATACAACTATAAAGTAATAGAATAAACTTAGAACAACTAAAATGTAAAAATAAATGATAAATTTCTTTCGATGGCTAAGTATTCATTTGAGCAATTTAGTGATTTCACTTCCTTTTTCACGCAGGTGAAAAATCTTTGTAGATATGGTGAGATAATACTGCTTCGGCAATGGATAATATTCTTGGTGTATAACTCTCAAAATTCGTGACATCTTCTCTTATAACTATATTTGATTCTCATGTATTATGGTGATGAAGTAAAGTGATATCTCAACGATCAATTGGCACGATCACAATGACTCTCTTGATGTGATCTTGTATTGACATACATATCATACATATCATACGAGATGGCATACATCATACAACCTGTGGAAAATTATATACATGAATATCAGGTAACATATTGAGGATCTTTCCTTTTATTGTTGTCACAGTCTCCTGCAATTTCTGAGAACAGTTGTGCATTTCTCTTTTTATTTTTCCGATGAAGAGTCCTTTGTCTTTAATAGGCTGGTGAAATATACTTGGAGTTGGAGAAGATGGAAATTAACGGAATTAAAATCTTGCATCCTTGAAGCCTCTCAAATGATTTTGATCCTAAGAATATCTCTTGACATTGGCGACCTTGATAGTTGATTTCGCTCTTATTTAAATATTTGCATTGATACATGTGTGTATTCTTGCTCTAATGATATCATAAAGGGTCATTGGTAAGATGGCGTGAAGACACGTAAATGAGAAAGCATACTTTTCCTTAGTAATTTCACTTAATATGTGTAACAACCTTCAAAAAGACTTCATTAATAAGGATACCTTTTTATGTCAACATTATAAAATGGAAACTAAATGTTGGCATGCGAATTGATGTGCATGGTGCGACATAGGAGTGTTGAGAATATAGTTTTCATTGATGTCAAAGGAGTTCACGAATGACAAAGGAATAACAAATAGACATGTAGCAGGATTAAATCAGTAAAAGACAAAGGATTTATTACATTGATTATCATTGATGTCAAAGGAGTTCAGCAATGACAAGCAAAAATCAGTAACATGTTCGATGACAGGAGAAAGATCTACAAAACAAGCAGTGGAAGATCCATAGATCAGATAGAAGATGGATTTTGCAAGTTGGAGTTATACCTGAGATTACCCAACATTTCCTAAATTCAATCATCCTCACGATTGGAGATCGTGTGGTGGAGATTGGAGAGCGCTAAAGCTCAACGGTCAAAATGAATTTTGCTGATTAAATAGCGAGGAGGATAAAAAGTTGAATCGGCTACAAAAATCAGAATTAATCATCACAAAAGATATTAAGATCAACGGACGAGGTTGATCGTTGAATCAGATCAATGGTTTCCAGTTATTTTGTAGGGAGAACTAGCACGGATTAATAAAATCCTGATGTGCACGAAACTTGAATAAAATCCTCCTTATGATATTTGGGGTCCACCGTCGATCTAGATCTGACAATCCTCATTGATTTTGTAGATTAAACTAGCAGGTGAGTTAACTACTGAGATGGGTGTGAAATTTTAATTCAAACAAGTCTGTTATATTTGGAGTGTGTCATTGATTGAAGCTAACGGAGATCGATGGATAAGGTTGATCATTGAAACAGATCAACGGCCTTCAACGATTTCACTGGGAGAAGTTGCGAGGTCTAAAGAAATTCTAATTGGCATGACATTTCCATCAAATATAGATTAATACATTTGGAGTCCACCATTGATCCAACCAGATCTAGATCCGATGGCCCTAAAGGGATTTTGCATATTTAACTAGTAAGCTAGTTAACATTCTGGATGGGAGTGAAATTTCATTGAGAAATAGTTTACTGACAACGTGGATAGTCCAGATCAGTCGAGAGAAATGTGGAAGCCGATTTTGAGAAGATCAACGGTGGAGAATCATCTGTGCACAAAGAAAAGGGAAGATCCAAAAATCCGCATTTGATCATAGATCAACGGACAGGATTGAACCCGCAAAGAAATCAACAGTTCAGAAGAAAAATGGAAGGCTGAGAATTGCAAAAAGATTTTGGGAAATGTCACAGTTCCGCTACCCAAAATATGGAATATCGACGGTCTGGAAAACATCCACATAAAATAAGCGGTGCAGAAAGGTTGGTACGGAAAGTGGAAATCTCGAAATGGCATGTTAAAAAGGTCGCAAACCCACAATTCGTTGTTAGGATTATTAATCCTCCCTTTTCCAATTTGGTCATATGTCTAAATTAGGAGTCATGTCTAAATCAGGAGTCCTTCCAGTCTATTTTTTGTCACTAGCACCGTTGGGTCCCCTTGGCCTAATTGGGGCACATGTTCCAGTTACTAAAGTGTGGGGAACTCTAATTGAGGCCTACTTCCACTGATTGCACTTTCATGCATCAGTTTAGTAGCCTCCTAGATCAATCCCTACAATTTAGGAGCCACTGGGATTGCCGATACCAACCTTCATCAGTTGAGTTCAATTAGTGACTAGTCAAGTTGAGTTAGGAGTCAGTTATATTCAGTTCTAGTCCTCTACATTCAGTTAGCGCTAGGTTTGCATGGTTGCATGCAGGATAGGTGCATTCCTTGCCTACCACGGTCAGTTATCCTTAGTTAACACTGAATTAGACACTTGAGTTGTGTTTTAGAACTACGATGAACTCCGATATTGATTTAGACAAGGTTAGTTAACTATTGAGTCCTCCGATAATGATTTAGACAAGGTCTTAGTTACCTACAGTCAAGTAGAGTCTAATCAATTCGAATTTCCTCATGTGGATTTGAATTGCATGTGGATATTTAGCCATTGTATTACATTGTAATTAATCATCTAATTACTTTTTGATTAATGAAAGCATTCACAGTTGCAAGCCATTTTTGCACTGTTTCATTCTTCAATTGTTGAGTAAATTGTGTGATCTATCTTGTGAGTTGTGTGTTTTTCCACAGATATATGTGCTCAATTTAATATGGTATCATATCATCAGTGTACAAGGAACTTCTCCTCCTCATATCTCTTGTTGGATTATCTTTTTTGAGCAAAATTGCTCCTTCCAGCTCTGCACCAGAAGCAGAAGGTTAACCACTTAATACCCCAAGTTAAGGAATTGTTGATCAAGCTTGCTTGATCAATTATGCTAGGTGTGATGAAAACCTGAAATGTGCAGGTTGTCTGACCTTAATTTTTCTTTTTGCGTAATTGCAGGTACAACTTCAAATGGATTCATCAGTTCCTCTTCTCACCCTATTCACAAACTATTCAGAATCGAAGAAGAAGATGATTGCATCTCTAATGAGATGAGGTCTCTATGGGGTGTCTATTGGACTCGGTGAAGAGTGTTTTAGTGAGAATGACTAGCTAAATGAATGTGATGCAGCTTTTGGAACAATGACACTGGCTCTTTGTCCTAGCTTGTGCTATGTCAGTAGATCTATTGAAGACCCAAAGGAACTCTGGACAAGATTGGATAGAACCTTTAGAAATATTGATGAGGATCATAATAGCACTTTGGAGAGCACATCCAGCACCATAATTGTTCCTGATCCAAAATGCTCATCCTCTACTCTCTCTACTGAATTTTTTCAAGATGAAAAAGAAGCAAAGTCCTCCTCCAGTGATTTTCCTCTGAATTCTGTACAAAATTTGCCAATAATCGGTTCCGAAAGTGAAGAGAAATTTTATTTTTCTCCCTCTAATGCTGCTTCTGGTGTGAAAATATGTAATACCTTGGATATTTTTGAAGAAATATCATATTACTAGAGTGATCCATTTGCTCCCCATGATCTAAATCTTCCAGCAAGTTCCTGTAGGATTGCATGTACCAAAATTCAAAATTTTGAAGAAGAAGAAAATTGTGCATCTACCGTCTCAGTGGACCATCCTCTTGGATCTAGTATGAACCTTATTGGATATGATATGATATTATTTAGATCTTATCTAATATTTCTTTTATTCAATATTTCAGGTTCATAATCTTTCATTACTGCTTGTAGCTATTCTCATTAATTTTGTGAAGAAACAAGTACCACAAGTCTCCTTCAAAACTGTTGTTGGGGATTTGATTTCATTTCACAGTTTTGGATCTGATATGAACCCATTTATATTTGATTTACTTTCTGATATGATATTATTTGGTTCAAATTTTAAAATCCAAGAGCCTTCAATCATGCTTGTAGCTACTCTCACCAGTTTCGGTGTGAAAAATCAAGTACCGCAATTCTTCCTCAAAATTGTTGTTGGGGATTTGGTGTTAGTTTCCTCTTATGAGGTTGCTGATATTTTATTATGTTATTCATTATCTATTTCTGAATCTATATTATATTATTGAGCTCAATCATTCTCTCTCCATATTCCCAGGGATTCTCTACTTTTGGTCACATGCTCATCTCCTCACAGAACTGGTAAAGAGGAAGATTTTCTGCATCCGCCTGGACACTTGCTCCTAACACTTGGGGATGTTTTTACCACTCATGGTTTTCTATTCATGGCTGCAAAATATCATTTTATTGAGTGTTCCTCACATGGTTTGAATCCTCAAGAACCTTTTCTCACTTATCAGTTGATTTCAGTTGCTCTACATGGGTCCAGTCTTCATCCAGTAGCTGTCTATATTTTTGATTTAGTTGAGCATATCATTCTTCTTCCAAAGAGGAAGATTCCTCTAGACATAATTATGGAGAGGTTCACATGCCACTCCCCATGATACATGTGCATAGAAGAACCAGATTGATCCTCATTCTACCTGCTTAATTAGAGGGGGGGAATTTTTCCCATGTGGTTTTTTCCCCAACTCCTTGTATTGAGCAGTTACTTTACTTTACTTGATGTAATGGGTGACCTATGGTCTTAGTTACCAGAGCCCACATATTATCCAAGTTAGCATTCAGGGAGGGTGTTAGGATTATTAATCCTCCCTTGTCCAATTTGGTCATATATCTAAATCGGGAGTCATGTCTAAATCGGGAGTCCTTCCAGTCTATTTTTAGTCACTAGCACCATTGGGTCCACTTGGCCTGATTGGAGCACATGTTCCAGTTACTAAAGTGTGGGGAACACTAATTGAGGCCTAATTCCACTAACTACGCTTACATGCATCATTTTAGGAGCCTCATAGATCAATCCCTACAATTTATAAGCCACTGGGAGTGCCAATACCAACCTTCATCAGTTGAGTTCAGTTAGTGACTAGTCAAGTTGAGTTAGGAGTCAGTTACATTCAGTTCTAGTCCTCTCCATTCAGTTAGTGCTAGGTTTGCGTGGCTGCATGTAGGAGAGGCACATTCCTCACATAACATAGTCAGTTAGCCTTAGTTAACACTGAATTAGACACTTGAGTTGTGTTTTAGAACTCCGATGAACTATGATAATGATTTAGACAAGGTCAGTTAACTATTGAGTCCTCCGATAATGATTTACAAAAGGTCTTAGTTACCTACAGTCAAGTAGAGTCTAATCAAATCGAATTTCCTCATGTGGATTCGAATTGCACGTGGCTATTTAGCCATTGTATTACATTGTAATTAATCATCTAATTACTTTTTGATTAATGAAATCATTCACAATTTCAAGCCATTTTTGCATTCACAGAAGATCGACGGTCGGGATATCACTTGAATGAGATCGACGGTGCAGAAAGATTGGTTCGGAAAGCAGAAATTGTGGAATGATATTTAGAAAAAATCATATATCTAATATCTGATTTCCATCTCATATCAATGGTCATGAAGAGCTCGAAGAAGATCAACGGTGCGGAATGATACTCGAACGATATCGACGGTACGGAAACATTGGTTCAGAAAGTGGAAATCGTGGAATAATATTTGGAAAAAGTCAAATATTTGATATCTGATTTCCATCTCAGATCAATGGTCACGAAGAACCTGAAAAAGATCAATGGTGTGGAATGATTGGTGCAAAAGCGAAAATCATGGAATGATATTTGGAAAAAGGCACATATCCGCTATCCGATTTTTATCTCAGATCTATGGTCAGGAAAAATCTCAAAATGAGATAAACGTCTTAGGATGATTGCAAAAGAACACGACTGGAAGAATAAACTGTAAATCGATTAACAAGGAATTGTTTTAGTTGTTTTGTAGAATCACAACAGAGGTATATGACTCGTCAGCTCAGTGCTAGAATGAGGAATTGACTTCTCATGAAGAGGAATGATCAAAGAATGAAATGACACAATGGTGAAGAGATGCATCTGCAGGAAACGTAAAGGTATTTATACACAGAGGGATGAGTGAGATAAGGTTTCTATGGCGTCCATATCATAGAAGAAGAAGCAGAGACCAATGAGTGTGATAGATATTGAAGGGTAAAGGAATATGGAAGATTACTAAAACCATATTAGGGTGGTAGGGTGGCGCTAGGGTAGGAAACAGGCCTGTAGAAGGTTGTATCCTCCTTCTAGCATAATATGGTAAATAGGGTATAGTAGCATACTATTAGTTGTAGTTGACAAAATAGGGGCTTGTAGTCTTCTTCCAGCAGTTGCTGGTAAATAGGGTGTAATACCATCCTTGTCTGTAGTAGTAGGAAAAAACTATTTGTAAATAGCAATTTTACAGTAATAGGAAGTATTGGTGGTTTACCCAATTGGGCTTCCACGATAATTTTGTGTTCTGTGTGTTCTTATTGATTATGTGTTTTAATAAGTAAATTATAAAAGTGGTTTTAAATTGTGAAAATTTACAATACTGATTCACCCCCCCCCCCCTCTTAGTATTGTCCAATATTTCAAAAATTGGTATCAGAGAAGGTTCATTCACCACAGTTTAACCATTGAAAGGTAGATCCTATTTAAAACCACTATGGATCAACTAGAAGGTTTAGCCACCAACAGACTTCCACTATTCACAGGAGAAAATTATGCATACTGGAGTGTGAGAATGAAGTTCCATCCGATGTCCCTTGGATGGAAGGTTTGGGAAGCAACTGAGAAAGAGTATAAAATAGATGACCAAGAACCTACAGACCCAGAGGAACTAGGCCAATATGAAGGTAATTCCAAATCCCTAAATAAAATCCTAAGTGGGTTGACAAACTCTGTGTTTACAAAATCTATGAAGGAGCATATAAATTCAAATAATCCAAGCTTCAAACATATAAAGGGAAGTTTGAGAACCTTAAAATGAAAGAAGAGGAAAATATTGGGGAATACCTTCTAAGAGAAGATGAGGTTGTCAATGTTATTAGAGATCTTGGAGGAAAATTAAAAGAAAGAGAAGTGGTGAGCAAGGTACTAAGAACATTTCCAATGAAGTATGACTCAAAAGTGTTCACTCTAGAAGAACAGGATGACCTTGATGACATGACAATAGATGAACTACATGGGATCTTCACTGCATATGAGATGAGGACGAGACATAATGAACCCTCAAGAAAAGAGGCAACATTTAAATCCTTATCCAAGAACCAATTAGAGAACCTAGATGATGAAGAAGCTCTTTTAATCAGTAAACTTAAGAGAGGTACTGGGAAATACAAAGGAAATCTATCCTTGAAATGTTTTAACTGTGGAAGAATTGGACATTTTTCCAATAAGTGTCCTTACCCAAAACAAGAGGAGAGTGATCATGAAGAATCTTGTTGTAATAAGGATAAGACCATGGGTAAGAAGAAGTTTAAGAAAAAGAAGAAGAACTTCTACAAAAATCCTACGTATAGGGACATCAAATTCAGAGGAGGAATCAGAAGTGGACACAGAAGCTCAATACAGGGATGTTGTTGATGAAATTGAAAAATGTAGGGAAAGAAAGAAAGTTTTGAAATAGAAACTGTCAAAGTACCAAGAAGAAACAAATCAAATTATTATGGACTTGAAGAACCAACTTCAAGAGGCCAAGAAGACCGAACAAGATCTAGTAGTTCTCCCCATGGAGAGAATCCAAGATTCTGAAAAACTTGAAAAATATATTATTCAACTTAGAAAAGGGGTTGATAAAAAATATATCAAATCAAAGTTTGAGAATAGTTCAAGGATCTTATATGATACCTTAAGTAGCCAAAGACCATCAAATGATAAAAATGGTCTAGGATATAACAAAGTAAAGGAGCCAAAATATTCCTCTATCACAAACCAAGGTGGAAATGAAAGAAGCTATGATGCACTAAAGAGTCATGTTAAAAGAGAAAAAAGAAAGAAATATGTCTCATCCTTTCATGAAAAAGACATAACTAATGAGGTGTCTAAGAGACCAATGACAAATAGATATCAGCAGATCTTTTTGGTTCAATGTTGCTCTTGTAATAATTTCGGTCATAAAGCCCTAAAATGAAGAGCTTATGGAAAGGTTTATGAATATAAGAAGGATATGTCTAGTAAACCAAAAGGAAGAAATCATAACCGGTTTGGACCTCTTCAAAGATATGACATAGATTGTTACAAATGTAGTAACTTTGGACATATGGCTAGAGAATGTAAACTAAGGAAGAGTGTTTCAATAGAAGCTTAGAAACAGTGGAAGAAGATAGAAGTTGTGAACTAAGAAGATCAAAGATTCCTCAACCATAAAGGGAAATTCTATGGATACTGTCATTGTTGTCAGAAGTTTGGTCACAAGGCTGCTGACTGCGGAACCAAGGGAAAAGAACAAAGATTGACAAGGAAAAAAGACATAAATACCGAAGATGATAAAGGACAAGTAAGCAAGATACCTCATGGTAAGATATGGAGGAAAAAGTCAGATTATGAAAACTCAAAAGAAACACAAATTTCAAACATCAGTGAGGTCTCCAAAGATTATGATGAGCATAATAGTGCCATAAATAAGAACGATATCCATTATAAGGTAAAACAAGATCGGGATGTAAAAGAATACACTGATTAAGATGAAGATGAAGGTGATGAAGAAGGATATAGTGATGATTGTGGGATTCTTTTCTAAAGATATCTCATGATTTAAAGAGAACCCTGAAAATAACATTTGGAGGTATCATATACTCAAGGGGAGTTAAAGTCAGAAAATTTTAATTGGTATCTAATGTTGAAGTATGTTGAAATCTATCTTCATCAAAGACAATAGATGATCAAGGTTAAATGATAAGATTGGTGTATGGTTGACATAGAGAAAGTGTAAGACCTATGAAGTAACATGATAACAACAAAATGTGTGATTCTTGAAGACTATGATGTCTGCAATCAAATAGAAGATAAATATTTTATGTTCAGTTAGAATTTGAAGTCACGACACATAAAAATTGTTGACAGTGGAAGAAAACTCAAGTCTGATCTGAAAAAATAAAAAATTCAGTCTATTGAAAAGTCCCAGGATTAGTAAAAATAACAATGAAGATTGATGAAGATTGATAAATATATTTTAAAATATATATTTATCAATTTAAGGAAGTTATTTCTAAATTTGTTTCTCAAACTTGTATCAAAGCCTGTTGTTATCTCATACCAAGGATTGTGTGAAGACTTCTTAAGAAGAGTAAGTTACATAATACAGTTTTAAAAAAAAGAACAGTGTAATGTTGAGTGTAAACTCAGTCACAAAAATGTTAACAAAGTGGAGATATGATGACAAGGGGAGTTGTCATAAAGAAATAGACATGAACCTATATCATAATGGGTACAACAATACAGGTTATCCTTTGTCATTTTTGTCAAAGGGGGAAAATGTTTAGATGTTGCCATCAATGCCAAAGGGGGAGATTGTTAAGAATATAGTTGTCATTGATGTCAAAGGAATAACAAATAGACATGTAGCAGGATGAAATCATTAAAAGACAAAGGATCCATTACATGGATTATCATTGATGTCAAAGGAATTTAGCAATGATAAGGGAAAATCAATAACAGGGTTGATGATAGGAGAAAGATCTGCAAAACAAGCAGTGGAAGATCCATAGATCAGAATTGAAGATCCATAGATCATACAAAAGATGGATTTCGCAATCTACTGCTCAAGATGGATTTTGCAAGTTGGAGTTATACCTGATATAACCCAACATTTCCTAAATTAAATTATCCTCAAGATTGGAGATCGTGTGGTGGAGATCAGAGAGTGCTAAAGATCTACGGTCAGAATGAATTTTGCTGATTAAATAGTGAGGAGGATAAAAAGGTGAATCAGCTGCAAAATTCAAAAGTAATCTCCATTAAAGAGATTAAAATCAATGGATGAGGTTGATCATTGAATCATATCAAAGGCTGCTAGTTATTTCACATGGAGAACTAGCGCTAAATTAATAAAATCATGATGTGCACGAAATTTGAATAAAATATGCCTTAAGATATTTGGGGTCCACTGTCGATCTAGATATGACGGTCCTCATGGATTTCGCAGATTCAACTAGCAGGTGAGTTAACTGCTGAGATGGGTGTAGAATTTTAATTCAAACAAGTTTTCTCTGTTTGGACTCCATCGTTGATTGAAGCTTACGAATATTTACAGATAAGTTTGATCATTGAAATAGATCAACGGTCGTTAATGATTTCACTGGGAGAATTTACGAGGTCTTAAGAAATTCTGATGGGAAAGAAATTTCCATCAAATACAGTTTAATACATTTGGAGTCCATCGTTGATCTGACCAGATCTAGATCCAACATCCCTCAAGGGATTTCGCATATTTAACTAGTAATCTAGTTAACATTCTGGATGGGTGCAAAATTTCACTAAGAAATAGTTTATTGGAAATGTGGAAAATCCAGATCAGTCGAGAGAAGTGCGGAAGCCGATTTTGAGAAGATCGATGGCGGAGAATGATTTATGCACAAAGAAAAAGGAAGATCCAAAAATCCGCATTTGATCATATATCAATAGACAAGATTGAACCCGCAAAGAAATCGATGGTTCAGAAGAAAAGAGGAAGGTAGAAAGTGGAAGGTTGAGAATCGCGAAAAGACTTTGGGAAATGACACAATTTTGCTACCTGAAATCCGAAAGATCGATGGTCCATAAAACATCTGCATAAGATTGGCAGTGTGAAAATATTGGTGCAGAAAGCAGAAATCTCTAAATGACATGTTGAAAAGGTCACAAACCTGCAATCCGCAATCCAGAAGATCGATGGTCAGGATAGCACTCAAATGAGATTGAATGTGCAGAAAGATTGGTTCAGAAAGTAGAAATCGTGGAATGATATTTGGAAAAAGTCACATATCCAATATCTGATTTCCATCTCATATCAATGGTCACGGAGAGCTCGAAGAATATCAAGGGTGTGGAATGATACTCAAACAAGATCGATGGTGTGGAAATATTGGTTTAGAAAGAGAAAATCATGGAATGATATTTGGAAAAAGTCACATATCCAATATCTGATTTCCATCTCAGATCAACGGTCACTGAGAGCTCGAAAATGATCAACGATGCAGAATGATTGGTGCGGAAAGCAGAAATCATGGAATGATATTTGGAAAAATTCACATATCCGCTATCCTATTTTTATCTCAAATCTAATGTCAGGAAAAATCTCGAAATTAGACGACTCGGGATGATTTCCGAAATAGAGATAGTGGAAGAACACGACTGGAAGAATAAACTGTAAATCAATTAACAAGGAAATGTTTTAGTTGTTTTGTAGAATCATAACAGAGGTAGATGACTCATCGGCTCAATGCTAGAACGAGGAATTGAGTTCTCATGAAGAGGCATGGTCAAAGAATGAAATGACGCAATGGTGAAGAGATGCGTCTGCAGGAAACATAAAGGTATTTATACACAAAGGGATGAATGAGATAAGGTGTCTTTGGGGTCTAGATCATATAAGAAGAAGAAGAAGATACCAGTGAGTGTAGCATATATTGAAGGGTAAAGGAATATGGAAGATTAATAAAAACAGATTAGGGTAGTAGGGTGGCGCTAGGGTAGGAAATAGCCTGCAGGGGGTTGTAGCCTCCTTCTAGCAAAAGTTGGTAAATAGGGTGTAGTAGTATCCTATCAGTTGTAGCTGACAAAACAAGGGGTTGTTTCCTCCTTCCATTAGTTTCTGGTAAATAGGGTGTAATACCATCCTTGTCTATAGTAGCAGGCAAAAACTATTTGTAAATAACAATTTTGTAGTAATAGGAAGTATTGGTGGTTTACCCAATTGGGCTTCCACGATAAATTTGTGTTCTGTGTGTTCTTTTGATTATGTGTGTCAATAAGTAAATTATAAAATTGGTTTTAAATTGTGAAAAGTTACAATAGTTATTCACCCCCCCCTCAGTGTTTTCCAATATTTCAACAAGGAGAAAGTGACAAGTGTCCAAGTAAACTGCGCAAGAGGAAGATGTCGATAACTGGTCGGCTTGGTCACATTATTCTAGTTTTGGTCCAAGTTAGTTAGGAAATTAGTTCTATGTGGACCATTTTGTAAAGGTGCAATCCTATAAATAGAGTTAGAACTGTAGAATAAAATGTCATCTCATATGTGACTTAAAGTGGATCTTAGAGCAAATCTTAAGTCTTGGTCGAGTTGTTTTGCGAACTATTTTGTTTTATGGGTTGGGTCTGAGACTGTCGACCAAGGGATGTGTCTTAAAGATGTATTTTAACATGTGGAAGTAATATGATAAAGATGTTGTTGGAAACTCTATGTTCCCTTTGTCTGCGATGCAATCTATGATCTTGTGATTGTTGTCTCTGTGGCTAATTAATGTGATCTGAATGATGTGATTTGAATGGTTAATATGTTGTGATCTAATTTCTTAATGTTTTGCTTATATGAATGATGAGAATTATTCACATGGTGAATGAATTCCTGCATGTCGATCTCTTTTGTGCATAATGAAATGGTGTGATACTAGATCTGGTGCAAATGATGGTAAATGGTTGAATGGACGATAAGATAAAACCCTATTCTGGATCTTTGAGTGGTATTGCGACAGAAAGATATTAAGTGTGCAAGTCATCTTCTCTTCTGCGAAAACATGGTTCCTGTATCCCTCCCTCAAACATCTCAGGTGAGACTGCATCTACTTCACAGGTGTTGCTGGATAGGGTAAAACCTATCCGGGTCATTGTTTAGGGAGATCGCTTCGAAGGGTGTCCACGGTGTGTGAACCCCTTTCAACTAAAGTGTGTCAACACTAAAGACAACTAGATAACAACAAGTTTATAAAGATAGTACATGAATAAGATAAATTTATTGAAATGCACATCAACCTTAAGAAAAGGTTTACAATAATAAATTGAAATTCCTTTTTTTAAGATGAAATTCTTTACATGTCCTCAAAGAATCTCAAAAAGGTAAGTTCCTTTATAATCATGATCTCGCCAAGAAGGAATTGATAAAAAGTTCAAGTTGAGATAAGTGATAAAAATACCTTGAAATAATTATAAATAATCATCAAGAGTTTATATGAATTAATAAAATGCTTGTATTAATATTTTTCTTAGATTCTACTTTTAGTGTATATAAAATTTTAATGACCAATTAAAGTATATGGGAATTTTAATTAAATATTAATAAGATAATTAAAAATATCATGAATCAATTTTGGTCATTAAATCATTTTTCTCAATCATAATGAGTTTAATTAAAAGCATGATTTAGAAAGAAAGGTAATTAAATTCAACTAAAAATACGAAAGATGCGAATTTATAACGGTCTAAGAAAAAATTAATATTTGAGTGAAATTGGAAAGTATCACCTTGTCACCAAAACTCATTATATAATCTTTCAAGATGTAAGCCAAAATTTGTTAAAATTTTCGAAGCACCATATAAATTCAATCGAAACCAAAGGATATGATTAGCTCAAATAAGATCAAGTAAGACTAAGTAGGCATCTATTCTTCAAAATGGCGCCAACAACAAAGATATCCAAATCACCAAATCCTTATACAGTGAAAGCCAAGAAAGCACCTACCAAAGCAAGGAAGATAAGATGAAGGAAAATAAAAACCAAATACTTACAAAATTCTAATGGGGGACCCTTGATTTTTGCGATAATGAAGTTAAAACCATAGAAACAAATTTGACTTAGTTGCAAAATAAGATTAGCAAGTTGTCAATTTAATGAAATATTGATCGAAACAAATATAATCAAAAGTTAGTATATATGAAGAAAAATTGATTATATAGTAAGTAGATTTAGCAGTTACTAAATGAATTTTCAATGGTAACTCAACAATCCATAAAGATAGTCTTGCAAATGATTTTCACTAATGTAATATATGTTCCAAGATTAAGACTACCTTCAGAATCACATATTTTGAAGGCACTATCACAAATTCTAAAGGAACTCTTTATAATTTTCTCAAGAATTCATAAAGATAGAAGCTCTTCTCCACTTTTATTGATTAAAAATAAGATAAAAAAGTGAGAAGGTGGTTTCCTACCAACACGGAAGTAGAGGTTAGGGGTTCAAATCCCTTGGACACCAATAAATTTTGATAAATTGAACCTGCTACGTGGATGACCACATGGATGCCACATGTCAACAAGTTATTGGTCCATCTCATATGTCAGCTCAGCCTACCACGTTAGCCTCCAACTAGACTTCCACATGTACTTTCCACATGGCATGGTGTAGTGGTGCCATGTCAGCACCGAATGGGACATGTGTCACCCTTGAAGTGGTGCCATGTGGCACCTTTTTCCACTTTACTTATTTCGTCAAAAGTTCATAACTCAATAACTTTCACATTCGGAGTCCATTTTGCACGAAACGAACATTTCCAGAAATCTCTCGTCAATCCCTACATGGCTGCAACATTTTGTTTTCATTTTGAAGACTTTAATTTTGATCGAATTCCAAGATCCTTGAGGATCAATGATCTAACTCCCAATGTGATATTTTCTGGTAACTAAATCGATTTGCAATATCTTCAGAACAACTAGATCCAAAGAATAATGTAGGGAAGTTGAGTTCCTCATAAAACATGTCCTAGAAAATGCCCAAAGGATGGAATCCTTTGGAAGTTGCTATTGGTATAATTTTATTGTCAATATCATCTATTAGATGGGGTTGCACTTAAACATGCACCATTGTTTTAGTATCAAGCTCTAGTTTTGTTTCATTGACACTACAATCTATTGATTTTGTTTGCACTGGAAAGTTCTTTTCTTGGGTGATGTGTTCATTGACAATTTGCATATATCATCAATGGAAATGTTCTCACATATATAGAGTGAAGTGTTGCATAGTTCACTTAAATCAAGCATGACATTGCGAGGATGAACATTCCCTGATATATATGCACTCTTGTATTCCGATTTCTTTTCAACTTCGTTGCAACTATCTTTGGTTCTTGTAGGCTTTTAGGCAATTCCTTTTGTAGCTTGTCCAATTATGAAGGAACATTTATAATTGTTCTTGTAAGTGTAAGTTGTGCACTTTTGTAGCATAGTTGTCTTATTTGAGAAAAGTATATTCTTTGCAAAGCTAATCTTTCGTTTAGTGACATTAAACTTCCACTATATTCTTGTTTTTCATTGCGGCAGATTTGCAAAGGAAATGCCTTCCCATTGGTCAAAGCTTTCTTGTATTTTTTTTTCAAATTTGTTGGTTTAACTCGTTGTCTTTAAATCACGATCCATTGATAGAGATGCATGGTTCAAAACATTAGTATTGTTGACTATGTCCATGTCCTTTTGGATATGCAAGTGCTCATAAAAGAAACAAGGGTGTGTTGGTGTGTCATTAATGAGTTCAAGTATGCTTTAATTGTTGTTGAACCATTTACAAGTCTATTTTTCCTAATAGGAGGAACATGCTTCTCAACTCTTATTCTTTGTTTTCGGCAGTGCAATGTTTTACTTCTAGTGCCATGGATATTTTTGCAAGCACTAACTACCTCTTCGACATTAGCTACGACAAAATGTTCAAATTCTATGTCATGTTGTTCTGTAAGTTTAAGTTCATTGCATGCATTTTTTTCAACTTGATGACTAAATATTTCATGAGTAGACATATTTATATCATATGGAAAATGTTGCTTGCAAATTCATTTATCAACGTTATTGCAATTTAGAGAAAGCAACATGTTATTTGCAATAAAATTCGTTTCTCTTTTAATGCATAAATCCACGCCATGTGGCAATATGCATGCATTGACATCGATTTCTTGTTCCTTTCATAGTGGACAATAATGCATGTGTGAATCGTATATAGTAAATCGCATTATATAGATTGTATTTGAAGAGGCGCGTGACAAACAGAATCTTGCAGCTATTTTCTTTAACTAAATGCTCCATATATGTATGTTGACATTGAAAAGTTCACATAGCCACTACAATGCAAATGCTCTTCCTTCTATCTTTCCTTCTTTGTACAACTTTGACAAACTGATAATGTATGCTTCTAGAATAGAAATGCGTTGCTTTTTCATTATATACTCAATATGTTGGCTTGCATGGGTAGACCCGGGTTTACTGTAGTTAACCAACAACACCCCTAGCTCACTGGCCCTTTCGGCTACAGACCGTAGAGCGGCCTGAAGTATCACCCAAAGTGATTCTAATGGGTTGGCCAAAAGACTCAAGTGTCTTCGACCAGGTTCTGATGTAGCCTGGGTGTCTCGCAGCTCTTCTAGCCTGCAAGATCTCTCTCTCTCTCTCTCTGCGACATGCAACCTCCTCTTACTTGCGATGACTCTAGTCCTTATCGCATCGCCGTGCCTTGGGCAACGCATAACTCCTTCCTACACTGATTCTCAATTGCAGCGCACCACAGCTCCTCTGCTGGTGCGATACCACCTCCTTGAGATATCCTACCGCTGCAGCTCAGCGTACTCAGCGCTACTCGTTCCGACTTACGGGACTCAATAAACAAGGGTGCTTAACTCTGTGACTCTTAACTCTAAGAGATGAAGCATAGGTAAACTCTTATACAAAATACTTAAGGGTTTCAACTTGCATTTATCTTCTATAGTGCTGTAAACTAAATAACGCATACATACATTAAACTATAAACAAGTCCCATATGATAACTGATAGATGCAACAAATAAACACAACACATAAAACAATCACATAACACACGATTTTAACGTGGTTCACCTCCAGGATGGAAGTTACGTCCACAGAACTGTGTTTCTATTATAGCTCAAGGGAAGGTAAACACAGTTCTGTTGCACCCCATATGCAGCCCGAGATCTTCTGGGTAACTCCGCACATAGCCTAGAGCCCTTCTCTCTTAGATCTCTTCTCTTCTATATATTGCACCTCTTACAATATACCCTTCCCTCTCTGTCGATCCCTGCGGATCATTACATGCATGCTCAATGAGCCAGCTACTGGTTACAGTAAGATAACTACAGCTAATGACAGAACTAGAGCTTGGCTTCTATACAATTGCCCAACTATTGTCTAACTGTCTAGCCCACAAAAAGACCAACAACCCAACCCTTTTACAATACAAGATATATCCCTTTATAGGCGGCCCGAAGGTCTCACCATTACAACACTGTGGGCCTGTCCCAACAGTAACCCAAAACCCTAACTAGTGACAGTCGGCATATCTGTACTTGGGGTATCCGCTTTCCGTCACACCATAGCTCTCTGCAGTCTTCCATGCTTCCTGGTGCTGACCATGGGTACTGTGCACCACTTCCCTGTTTCTATCCTTCATCTTCAATACCTCAGCCTCGTTGCTCCTTTTCCTTTATGAGGGTAGTTGAGCCCTCCTATCCTCGTCGCTGCCTTCAATGCAATGCGTGAGCTTTCTCTTCTCGGCCGCTCAGGTACCATCGTCTCCCTTGACTTCTCTGCCCTAAAAGTCACGATTTCCAGCTCTACTCTGTAGCTAGAAACATGCTACGGTGTCGTAGCTCCATCTTATCTCCTCTCCACCAAAACTGTCTATCCGCTAAACTGGCAGCTTCTTCTGTAGCTACAGGACCCTGCTCCAACAGTCCCCTAACACTTACTTGTGGCTCATCCCCGAGCCACTACCAGCGGGCTTCTCCTATTGTAGCTTCTCCTTGGCTTCTTGTGAAGTCTGTTAAAACTTGTCCCGAAGTCCTGGGACTTCGTCCTGCATCGCTGCGACACGCTCTTTTTAGTTTCTGTAACTTAGTTCGATGGGTTCTCTTATATTTCCTTCCCTTAGTTATGCTCTCGCTCTCGTTGCTCCTGAGACCTTTTAAAGGTCTGCAGGTCTTGAGAATTCTTCCATAGATATCCTTTCCTCTTTTTCTGGGTTAGAACTTTTATCACAAGGAAAATCTGTATCTTCCATCCTTCTCAAACATTTCATTCAGTCTGGAGCCTACTTATGCGAAAGGTATACAAACCAGGAATTCCATTCCGAGAGCAAGCGTTTGTCTGCATCTTGAAGTTCTGCTTGTTCGGTTTGTTTTCCCTTTCACTTTTCTTCTCAGCAACTCGCTCCAGGTATTCACACTGCTTGGGTTCCGCATATTTTCATTCCTGACCTTTGGAACCTCTTGTTCTTCTCTTAACTAATGAGATAGGTCATCTTCCTTCTCTCGTTGCTTTCTTTTTCTTATTTTTACTTTCTTCCTCCCGGGAGATTTCTTCTCATCATTCCACTACTCTGCTTTCTTATCTTTAGTGATTGGCTTGGATTTCTTCTTCTCTTCAGTAGAGAATTTGATGACATCTTCTACATCCTGCGCGTGACTCCTCATCCTTGCAAATTGTCTTTCCTGTGATATTCCTAATTTCATAACCCTGGGCGGCGTCGTCATAGCGGACATACAGCCACCAAGGTCGAAATGCCTCAGCATGTCTTCTAATGGTTCCTCCTCGGACAGAACCCTCTCAGTGTAAAACGTTGGACGTACAATGGCTGCAATCTCTGGAAATCACAGCACTCTGTAATAGGATTAGCTCTACACAGGGAAACGGATCGATGCACTCTATAACTCTCGACTCTTGAATTCTTGCAAATGTAACCCTCCCGAATGACTAATTTCTGCTTTTATGCCGAAGACGATAATCCCGGACGCAACAGTCATCTGGACTGAATCCGTCGGTCATATTAATTACATGGACAAGACCACACCCGTCATCCGATCCTCAATAAATGCTGAAATCCGATCAAATTTCCCTCGAAGTGTGTGTGTACAGGCGCCGGTCTTGTCGAAGATTTACCAAATATGGAAAATTGATTACACTACTGCCAAATCCACGATAAGATATACCGGTCATTTCTTCATTAACTTCCTGTCAGAAGGCGACTTGACTAGCCCTCTGCTTTCTTGCGAAAGCTGGTACGTGGCACGGAGAGACATCGCCTTGCTGCGATGCAACACTGCATCCTCTGCTCAAAACAAAACTTTTTTTTTTTTAATTGATGACTTGCGCAAAATGAACCGTCCTTATGTGATTCCTTATACTTAGAATAACTGCCGGTGTAGACTAATTCTCAGTGTGATGCCTCCTTTCAACTACACTGGACATCTGCACATCTTGCAACTCTGAGTTAGGGTTGGGAGGTGGGGTGGCTGTCACTATAAAGCTTGAGCCTACCGCCATTGATCAATGTGGGAAGAAGCTCCCCATCTAGTTTGCTGAGCTGAACGGCTCCTCCCTCTGTAACTTGTTGTATCTGATATGGCCCCAGCCAATGCGTCTTGAACTTCCCTGGAAACTTAATAAATTTATTGTTGTAGAGGAGTACTAGGTCTTCGATCTAGAAGGTCTTACTCTTAATGTGTCTGTCACGCCAAGATTTTTCTCGTGCCTTCTGCACTTTCTGATGGAAGCCAGTGATGAATCTATCTTCCCCTAAGGCAAGCAGTTGTGCTAGCCTTTCATCCACTGTGTCTGTATCAGCCATCCTGGTGATCTGAGCGATTCTTAAACTGGGAAGAATATACTCCATGGGCATAACAGCCTCCTGTCCATACACCAAATTGAAAGGTGTATGTCCTATAAGTTTCTTGCATGTGGTCCTATACGCCCATAATATAGTGTTAACTTTGAGGTCCCAATCATTCCTTTAGCTGTTGCAGATATTTGTAAGAGCGTTTTCTAAAATCTTGTTAAAAGCCTCCATCGTACCATTATCCTGTGGGTGGTAGGGAGTGCTCTTATGGTGCTGAATCTGAAATTATTTCGTCAAGGCCTCAATGGTGTGGTTCAAGAAATGTGTGCCTTGGTCACTCATCAAAATTACTGGGCATCCAAATCTACTAATGATGTTTTCAAAAAGGAACTGTGCGGCTGTAGCAGCATCACAATTTCTTACTGCTTTGGCCTCTACCCACCTGGTGAGGTACTCTGTGCCAGTGATGATATATCTCGCACCAGTGCATTTTCCTGGTGGGTTGATAGGACCCACAAAGTCTATAGCCCACTTGTCAAATGCACGCAGCATGACCTGCAGTCGCAACGGCATTTCATCTCGTCGCGAGGGTTTTCCTACCCTCTGGCAGATATCGCAACATCTACAAAATTCCTTAGTGTCCTTGTGCAATGTAGGCCACCATAATCCTGCAGCTAGGATTTTCTGCACAGACAGCTTTCCTGCGAAATGACCTCCTGCGGTTCCAGAATGTGCCTCTCTGATGATAGCGTCTTTTTCATGCGGCATCACACATCTGCGCAGGACCTCATATGGACCTAACTTGTATAATTGTCCTGCGAGTAGGGTGAATTATGCTGCTTTAACAACTAACTACTTCTTTTGCTGCTTAGTAAACTCGTCAGGTGCTAATCCTGTAGTGAGAAAGTGAATGATATCAGCATAGTAGTCATCTGTGATCTGGATAGAAAACAACTGCGCATCTGGCAAATTGTCCTCTAGGTTACTTGGCTCTTCTCTTGAGTCTATCCGTGACAAGTGATCAGGTCTAGCGTTCAATCTTCCTGGTTTCACAATGATTTCAAAATCATACTCCTGAAAGAGGAGTAACCATCTGCAGATTCTCCCCCCTAACACTGGCTTATTGACCAAATACTTCAATGCGGAATGGTCAGTAAACATCTTGAACGAGGCACCCAATAGGTAGTGCCTGAACTTCTGCACCGCATACACCATAGCTAAGCCTTCTCTTTCTGTCTTGGTGTAGTTCTTTTCTGCTGTCGATAGCTTTCTACTGGAATATGCGATAGGATGATCAATATCCCCTTCTCCTGGTTGCGTTAAAACAACCCCTAGTGCGATGCCAGATGCATCCACATGTACATGGAACGGCTTAGTCCAGTCTGGAAATACTAAGATGGGTGTTGTAACCATCTTCTCTTTAAGGGTGTCTAGGCTCTACTGGCATTCCTCGTTCCAAAGGAATTTTACATCTTTCTTTAACAATTTCTCCATCGGTGCTGTGATCTTTGCGTATCCCTTGATGAATTTTCTGTAGTACCTGGTATGACCAAGTACTGTTCTCAATTGTTTGACTGAGTTGGGTGCTAGAAGATTTACAATGATGGCGATCTTTGCGAGATCTACCATCAAGCCTTGTCTGCAAACAATGTGACCCAACAAAATACCAAATGGTGCACAAAATATACATTTCTTCAAGTTCAGAGAAATTTGGTACTGCCTACATTTCTCTAACATCAGTCTTAAATCTCCTATGTGCTTGTCAATTAATCCAAATACAGTCCAATCATCAAAATAAACTTCTAGGAATTTATGGATGTATTCTTTAAATACAGCAACTACTACTCTAGAAAACATAGCTGGTGCATTCTTAAGACCAAAGGGCATTACCGTATACTGGAATGAGCCCCATTCTGTTGCAAAGGTGGTATTGGATCGATCTTCTGGATGGATTCTGATCTGGTGATAGCCTAAAAAGCCATCAATGAAGGAGTAGACCTCTTGTCCTCCAACGTTGTCTAACACCTCATCAGTGAACGGTGTCGAAAATGGATCATGAAGAGATGCATCATTGAGTTTACACAGATCGACACAGATCCTGATGTCTCCTTTAGTTTTCTTTTCTTGTACGACCATGGGACTAACCCATTCGCTCTCTTCTGCGGGCTCAATGATGCCTATTGCTAGCATCTTATCGATCTCATCCTTAACTTTTTCTTTATAGCGCGGATTTAATCTATATGGACGCTGCTTGACTGGTCGAGCATCCTCCTTCAATGGTATCCTCATTACTCCTAGGTCTTCGACTATTCCCTTCATCTCTGTGAACTTGGTGGAAAATAGGTCCTGATATTCATGTAGCAAGTCTGCAATCTGTCCGACTGTTTCATCATTACAATAGTCTCCAATAGAGGCAAACTTTGGTTCTGTATCTGTGCCAATATTGATCTTTTTAATCTTGATGGGCTTTGTGATTGCTGGAATTTATAATTGTGGTCCCTCAACATCGCGAGTCCCTTCTGACTCCGGAATGTTGGTGTTGCAAGGATCCTCATCCTCATCGTCTGGTTCTGCTCCAAAGTTATAGCACTCAAGCGCATCTTTTAACTGGATGGCCCACTCAGGCTGAGTCTGTATTGATAAGGTACAATCCTCAAATATCTTGATCTTTATTATATCTAGGGCCTGGTCAACACTTGGGTACTCAGATTCAAAAGCGAAGGTGAGTAGAAAGCTATCTATCATAAGTGGCCATGTAGTTGTTCCCTTGTGCAGTTCAGTCTCTGTATACCAGTTCCTTGGAACTGTGTCCAAAGTGTGAATGAATCGATGAACCCATTCATCCTCAAGAATGTCCGACCAATTCTGTTTGCATGCCTAAATATGTGATCTGGGGTCACTTTCTCCTGTGTACTTCTGCTGGACATACTCTTTGTCGATAGAAAATCTGATCACCATTAGTCTCTTAATATCATCCCATGATGCCATATTCTCTTTATGTGCATACCACCATCTTGCAGGTGTGGCTCGTACTACAAGGTCCATAGCTGCGATCCACTGTTCATGAGGAATTTGTTGTTCAAACTGCTTGAGAAAGTCCTGGATATCCGTTAGACCATGAAACGATGGAATCTCATTGATCTCTGCACCAATCCATCACAGTGACTTAGTCAAGTATGCGCATATGCACGCTGAGACTTCGTGAAGTATGTTCTACCAATTCTCTAGAACAACATCTGAATATGATGCGCATGAGCTGTTGCATCGCCAACTAATGTTCCCTTCCACAGTCGGATTGATATAGTCGCTCTAGTTCGCAGTCATCTGATAGAGACTATCTATGTTACGTGCCTCTTCCTCTGTTCGGGTAGGTGCAATATATCTAGGACCCTGAAAAGGATCCAACGGTGCAATGACCCGAATCTGCGCATCCTCAAAGGTCATTTGTCTTCTCTTTAGGTCGATAACGGCCATGTTACCGATTACCCAATCAATGCCTAGTAGTGCTGGATATGGTCTACTATCACCAATGATTTCTATAACTTCAAAGTCCGCAAAGCTGCGAACTCCGTCAATGTCAACTGGCACCTGCGGTAATCGACCCAGGGGTGATACTCACTGCTGATTAGCTAATCTCAAATGAATAGGTGATCTGACTAACTTAGGGCTACCCATCTGTTCCCATGTCTGCTTAGTCAGAACATTTACATCTGATCCTATATCTAGGATCGCCTCATCCATTTCGAATTCTCCAATCTATGC
Organism: Pseudotsuga menziesii; assembly: GCA_001517045.1. Taxonomy (NCBI): domain Eukaryota; kingdom Viridiplantae; phylum Streptophyta; class Pinopsida; order Pinales; family Pinaceae; genus Pseudotsuga; species Pseudotsuga menziesii. Next base: position 859,108 of record LPNX011176372.1, read on the forward strand.
TGTGAGTCGCATCTCTCTTCCTGTTCTTGTATGTCCCGTAATATTATGAACAGCACGTTGTGTACTGCTCACAGAAGAAGATGGCTGACATTGATCTATGATGTGCTGAAGTTCTCTGATAGCTTGCTCATTTCTCACAAGTTTTAAACAACTCCTCAAAAAGGATTGTACACTTCATGTGATCTCGTCCTCATCGCATGTGCCCGATGTGGTAGTCTGCGATATCTACACAGGGCTAACGCCACAAGGTGCTTGCTGCGGTACGCCCCTAGACAGCGGTACCTACGATCCTGATTGCATAGGGTCATCAAAGAAAGTCTTAGCTTCCTGAAATGTCTGTTTATTCTTCTGCAGTTCAAGTGGTGCTGCTTTGTTAGGAGCTCTGGGCACCCACTCCTAACCTGTGTTCTTTTCATTATCCGACGATGTCCCACTGGTGGAAACACCGCTGCAAGTCACAATGTTGACTCTTGGTTCTGGCTCTTCCTACTCAGCAGCAATAAGCTGGATGTTCTGGTGTGCTGCTGGCTTAGGTTCTCTGATCTTAGCTATCAAGGTAGGACACTCCTCTATAGTATGATCATAAGATTTACAATAATTACAAGTGGTGGTGGGACTTTGATAGTCTCTAGCATAATGTCCTACAACTCCACAGTTGTAGCAAGTAACTGGTCCACGACCATGACCAAAACCTTCTCCACGGCCAAATCCTCCTCCGCATCCTCGTCCTCTGAATCCTCCTCCACGGCCACCATAAGCCGGATCATGCTGTGGTCCTGCTATTGGACCCTGTGTTTCTGATTGGACTCTGTACATATCTTGCTTTGCTCCTACCATGAGATCATAGACTCAAAAATCGTGTTTATCATGGCCTACAGACCTGCAGAAGACGCAGTATAAGTTCTTAGGTGTCTGCACATACTTCTGAAGTAGAGGGCACTGCTGAGGTAGATGTCCTCGCATTTTGCATATTTCACACCACGGCCCGTGGGTCTATGGTAAGGGATTTGGAGCCCCTGTCGCTATATATTCTACAAAGACTGGATAGTTGTCTTTAGTATGACCTTATGCTTTACACCTTACGCACCATATGTCTTGCGCAACCTCTTTCCCTTTCTTAAGCTCATGCAACTATAACGTGAGATTAGCTAACTGGTTTTGTAAATTTTTCATGCCTGTGCTGGTTTCAGCTAGAGGTGAATCCTCTAGTTTCATTGCCATCTCCAAGGCGTCATCCTGCATCTAGAGTTTCTGCTGCATTAACGGTAGTCTAATGTGAGGGAGCAGCGCTGCAATAAACCATTCCTTATGCTGCTCTGGTGCAAACTCATAGATGACTTGGTCTATAAGGGCTTTGAATTTCTGATCAAAGTCCCACACCGACTCTGTAGGTAGCTGTTTGATATCTTTGAGCTCTGTAATGCACTATGACTCAGACTTAGGTTTCTTAAACTCTTTAATCATGGCTGTCTTAATCTATACAAGTGTTCTGGGTACTGTGGTATACTTCATATACCATGTTAAGGCTCGATCTCTTAGCGTGGTGACCAACTGTACAAGTTTAATGGTATCGTCATTGATGGTTTTAATGGTCCACATGGCTTCACATAGATGCCAATGCTACTCTGGGTCCTCTGCCCCTGTAACCTTAAAAATAGGTAGCTTCATATCATCCCCCATTCTATTTCTACACAGTGGGTGTTGATTTGGTGTGCTACTACCACTCGGCGGTGTAGCTGAAGGTGATGTAGCAGTGGTAGGTACTGTCTGCGAGCTACTGGATGGAGTTCCTACGGGATTGTTCTGAGTCCCGGTCTGTTTCTGTGGGGTGTAAGGGTGATAAGGGATACCCCCCTCTGTTCCTTCTGTGGTACTATGACTTTGTTGTCTAGTATTATCTGGACTATCTTCAAATATGGGAGATCTGAAATCTACTTTATATTTCCTTCCACTACATGTTCATCCAATGTCATCAAGATCACTTTGAAACTCTTGTGACATTACTATCTTTACTTATTCATCTAAAAATAGATCCATTGTTCCTTTTTCATGTAATAGCATCTTAATGGACAAGTTTAAAGATTTTAGGTACTTACCGCGATATCCTTTGAAGAAGTAGCGCTCAGCCTCGCTGAAGCTTTTTCTCTGGTCAACTGCAAACTCTGTGACGAAGCCTTCTAGCACACTCACAAGCCAGAAGTCTACTACTCTTGTAATGGGATTATCAAGGTTCTTCACGGTCTGGATCAGCTCCAGTGTCTAGACAATGTCTCTTTTCTTCTTCAGTATGCTTGTATCAGTCAACTTTGATAACCAGTCGTAAAGCTCGTTCCCAAAGGTATCAAAAAATATCGCATGCAGGTCTGTAATGATATGTTTTTGTAACCAGGCCTCTGTACTCAGTTTAGGACTCATGTTCTCTAGTTCGGAAAACTCTTTCTCCTTAGACCAAACCCACTCGTTGAGTTCGTCTCTAATAGGCCGCCACCAAAACATCAATGCTCAGTTTGTTCAAAACCGGCAACGAAACCATTTGTTGGCTTGCATGGGCAGACTCGGGTTTACTGTAGTTAACCAACAACACCCCTAGCTCATTGGCCCTTTCGGCAACAAATTGCAGAGTGGCCTGAAGTCTCACCTGAAGTGATTCTAATGGGTTGGCCAAAAGACTCAAGTGTCTTCAACCAGGTTCTGATGCAGCCTGGGTGCCTCGCAGCTCTTCTAGCCTGTGATATCTCTCTCTCTCTCTACGATGCACAACCTCCTCTTACTTGCGATGACTCTAGTCCTTATCACATCACCGCGCCTTGGGCAACACGTAACTCCTTCCTACGCTGATTCTCAATCGCAACGCACCACAGCTCCTCTGCTGGTGCGATACCGCCTCCTTGCGATATCCTACCGCTGCGGCTCAGCGTACTCAGTGCTACTCATTCCGACTTACGGGACTTAATAAACAAGGGTGCTTAACTCTGCAACTCTTAAATCTAAGAGCTGAAGCATAGGTAAACTCTTATACAAAATAATTAAGGGTTTCAACTTGCATTCATCTTCTATAGTGCTGTAAACTGAATAACGCATACATACATTAAACTGTAAACAAGGCCCATATGATAATTGATAAATGCAACAAATAAACACAACACATAAAGCAATCACATAACTCACGATTTTAACGTGGTTCACCTCCAGGATGGAAGTTACGTCCATAGAACTGTGTTTCTATTATAGCTCAGGGGAAGGTAAACACAGTTCTGCTGCACCCCATATGCAGCCTGAGATCTTCTGGGTAACTCCGCACACAGCCTGGAGCCCTTCTCTCTTAGATCTCTTCTCTTCTATATATTGCACCTCTTACAATATACCCTTCCCTCTCTGTCGATCCCTGCGGATCGTTACATGCATGCTCAATGAGCCAGCTATTGGTTATAGTAAGATAACTATAGCTAATGACAGAACCAGAGCTTGGCTTCTATACAATTGCCCAACTATTGTCTAACTGTCTAGCCCACAAAATGACCAACAACCCAACCCTTTTACAATACAAGATATATCCCTTTATAAGCGGCCCAAAGGTCTCGCCATTACAACACTGTGGGCCTATCCCAACAGTAACCCAAAACCATAACTAGTGATAGTCGGCATATTTTACTTGGGGTAGCCGCTTTCCGTCACACCACAGCTCTCTGCAGTCTTCCATGCTTCCCGGCGCTGACCATGGGTACTGTGCACCGCTTCCCTGTTTCTGTCGTTCGTCTTCAATACCTCGGCCTCGTTGCTCTTTTTCCTTTATGAGGGTAGCTGAGCCCTCCTATCTTCGTCGCTGCCTTCAATGCAGTGGGTGAGCTTTCTCTTCTTGGCCGCTCAAGTACTGTCGTCTCCCTTGACTTCTCTGCCCTAAAAGTCATGGTTTCCAGCTCTGCTCTGTAGCTAGAAACATGCTACGGCGTCATAGCTCCATCTTATATCCTCTCCGCCAAAACTATCTATCCGCTAAACTGGCAGCTTCTTCTGTAGCTATGGGACCCTGCTCCAACACAATCAGAATATACTTATTGAAACAATCAATTTCCCTAGTGTCACTTCCATTGTAACAATTGCAGAAGGTATGTGCTACTATCTTTCACAAAGAGGGGATGTCAAAGCCCATTTTCAATGTGCATATCGATCCAGGCAATGAGTCTTGACAATCGTTGGGAAAAAATCAATTGACATAATATGATGTTTAGACAACACATAGGCAACTGATAACATGTTTAACTAAGTCGTTATAGTGTCATTTGCAATTGAACATGCAACTGGTGCACTTTGCACATGGCCAATGTATGGGTTCAATTTAGATTATATCAATAGTTCAAGTTCCACATGCAATGACCCTATCATGAAACAAAATATTAATCTCATGTTCATTTTCAATGACTTGGAAATACAGATACTTTGTCTTCTTTTCAAATGACTAGATGCAAACTGGAACATATAGCCATTTTGAAAACCAGTCAACACAAAAAATATTGCCCCAAGACCAATTTCTATGCTATGCAACTATGTAGTGGAAAAATACATTCGATGCAAATATACATTTGTATCATACACACCATGAAATTCATATAGGAAATCACGACTTAATTTTGTTTTCATTTAATGAATAGCTTCTAGGTGTTTACAATCCAAATATGCCCTAAATTTATTTACTATTCCTTTTCTAATTTCAATATATGAATATCAGAGATGCTTCAACACTACAAGTGCATCGAACAAACAATTCCTTGGCTGATAGAAAAAGTTTTTCTAGTGAAATAGGCCATGTCTAGCCAATATAGAATCAATGCCATGCATACCTGAATTGCACATTGCAAAAGCACATGCACTGTCCAAGGGACATCATTTGCAACAACTATCTATTTGTCGATCATAGAAATGATTAGAATATATGCACACTACATAGGAAAAATGGAAAAAGGTATATGCCATTGCAACTACAACATCTGATGATGCTACATGTATCCAGCAAAGGATTTTCCTAGTCACAATGCAAGTGGTAGGTCAAAAATTGTATACTATTCAGTTATTCTTTAAATAGGGAAGAAACAATCCATAGGCAAGGATTCAAGCACATAATAACGACATTTAAAAAATTCATATTAAAGGGAAGGAAATTTCAACAACATTGTAGGAAATAGTAAAATAGAACTTGCATTGTGAAAGAACCACAACAATAGGGAATTAGCTAGTCTGCAATTCTATTAATGTCTTTGATAATATCACAAGATCCTAACAAGGAATCAGGTAAAACTATTTTTTTAAACATATTAAACAAGAAAATAAAATAAATAACAAGTAAAAAATACATATTTAAATTGAAAGATATAAAATTTACAAATATGTATTAGGAGCTAGTAGATCTGCACTTTAAAAAAAGCCTCTCCTCATTTCTCCTTGCAGATTTTATAACATGAAACTCAAAAATGAAGACACACCAATATGTCATTACACACAAGATATAATTTGGAAAACAGAAAATTTGCAAGCACATGCTATAAAAGGTAATAGTTCTACACTTTTAAATAATAATAATAATAATAATAATCTCCTTGTTTCTCCTTGCATATTTTATAACAAGGAATTTAAAAAGAAAGAGACATCAATATTGTTGACAGGCTGAATTGGCACAATAGTCAACTAAGAGACAACCCGATCCAAAAGCTTTCAACAGCTGCTCTCAGTCGTTAGATAGCTGTCTCTGATGGGATTAAGGCCCCGTTGCCTTCTCTTAAGTCACTCCCAGTTACAGGAGGAGACTCAAAGGAAAAAGTAGAGTAAATGTTTGTTAACTGAAACTATACTACACCTATGAATATACAAAGGAAACTGTTTAAGATGGTTACTAAGTTAGTTCATACGTTACACAACTGATGACTAAAAAATTAATCTAGTTAAACCAATTAACCTATGTGTAGAGGAATAAATGGTTAAGAAAATATTAACAAACTCAACCAATTATATAAATTACACTATAGACATATGTACATTCATAATAAGATTGAACCATAATTTGACAGAGTGTAAATGTAAAAGTCTGATTCAATCTAGTTTCTATGAGCTAAATCAAAAACTAATACACACATATGCTAGGTATCCTATCCTGATCAGGAGCATGATAATATTAATCCCGGAATCAACTTGCGATTAATGATACTGTGCAGACAATCTTGAAAAACTTCAGAAGAAATTCTGAGAAAGAACAAGACGACACACAGAAATAGTATATCACATATATTTAAATGATAGCATCAAAATTTAATATATGACATGAATTTGCAAGTTAAACCAGCATAGATCGACAATTTAACATGATGCGTTTGCACATTTCTTCAAAGAAAAGTAACAAAACATAAAGACTGAGAAAAGAAATAACAAGATCATACGATACTACAAGTACATCTCCATAGTAAAAATACTGCAAATATACTTATAATATCTTCAGTCAAAGAGTGTTGTAACTACACACAAGAAATTGTCTTAGCTACAGAGAAAAATGAAAGTGGCCTGATCCTGCCCAGTCCCTTTCCCGAATCATCGACCCCCTGGCAATTCATCTTCTATCTGCTTAAATAAGAAACATCGATAAAAGTTCAAACAGAAATCCATCTTTTCGCTGGCCTCAACTGGAAAAAAAAACGTGTTCAAAGATCCATGAAAATGTCCCACAATCCCTCACTTTCTGAGAAAATCACCAAGGAGAAAGCTAATGGGCCCGTTCTGGAGAAAACCCATGTGGCGTATTTTTGAAATCAGTCTCCATTTGCTCACAATGTGGCCCCAAAAAATGTCTGTCTATTGAAACACGCATTTTCTGTCACCAGCTAGAAACGAAATTCGTGGCATGTCTTTCTTCGTTTGAATTGGCATCAGCGGTCATTGATCATCTTTAATGATTCCAGAAATGTATCATAACAATCTCCTCATAGCTCCAATCCTTCCCGTGAATGAGTATGCATCCTCCTAGAAACAATGATATAAGATATGGATAAGCTCTGTTCACATAGAAACAGTCTATCAAAATCTGAAGCATAAAAACTTAGAATCAACATGCTATCACAGAAGTATGTTTCAAGTAAAAACAGTAGTCAATTTATGCTACGTAGTAAAAAACTAGTATTCAAGATAATTTAAAAACTTCAGATTCAATTCTCTGACTTTGGGAATAACAGAAAATTTCTGAGAATAACAGTCAATGAGAAACAGTTCTGTTCATTTTCCTGTTTATATCAATGAAAAGACAAACTCACAAATGTTCTTCAAACTTGAGTCATCATGTTTATATGTATCATCAAATCGAGTCTCTTATTACAAAATTCATATGAATGAACGTTGCTCATCATACATGAATTCACTTCGAATTAGCCCAAGCTATCATTAACAAACTCATGAGAAATGGATGCTAGACTATACAAAACTGTCATATATCATAGCCAAGAATGTAAATGTAACCAATCCTTTGTTCAATAAATATCTGGCTGAATCTCTGATACAAGACTCAACTTTCAGGACAGCACATTGCAAAAAAAAATAGTTTCCAGCAGTAGTTAAGTCTTGCATAGCAACCTATTCTTCAGAAAAGAAACATAAAATTCCTAATAAATGATAAAAAGAAACCTTTTCCAGATGATGTAGTTTTAAGATTTCTGTAGAGTGAGAACAGAAAAATTCCTTTCATAAGACAAAACGAAGCAAGTATCATCACCAGAACTTTTTATATCATTCTCAGAAACGTACGGAAATCTTTTCTAAAGTTTTTTCAAAAACCTATATCTCTGAAATTCTGAGTATAAAAATATTAAGAGTTCTAAGGGTTCACAACCTTCTTAATTGCAGAAATCAAACCACATTGTTTACTGAGACAATGAATTTCTGGGAAATTTGCTCAAAACAAAAATTCCAGAATCAACAATCTATTTGAACAAACCCTAGACTATCTTTCAGTACTCATAATTTACAAAGAGCATTGCTGGAAATTGTTTTTTGATTCATTCTGATCACCATTCTCTAATATTAACAGGCCAAGGTATAATAGACTAAATATGACCGAGTGTAATTAGGAATTTATCAAAGTTTGTCTGAGAAGAGTTTACTTGTGAATTAAATCTTCCATAGACAGAAACAACCTAAAACATTCCTATTCTACAATGTCTAACTGGGTCATGAAAGTTATTTCAACTTGACCTGATTTACCAGAGAATTCGAAACAATTCAAATCAAGACAATAGATAATATTTTCCCTTATCTATTTCATAAAATAATCACGCACAGGAAAAGAAGTGTTAAAACTTACCAGAATGTTGTTTTAACTCGAATTGATAAATTGAACCAGTTACAAAGTAAACCAGCAAGCGATGGAGATGTGAAGTAATCAGCTCTTAAAATCAATGAAGCCAACAATTGAGAAGATTTACTTCAGTCAGTCCATAAATACCATGCTGCAACCAATTGTTCCTCAAAATAATCCCAACACTCGACCATTCAACTGGTCTTGCAATAGCATAACAAACCCTAAGCAAACAGTCTATCCACCAGCATTTGCATTCTTGATAAAGGCAAGAAATAGAGAGTAGATTTGGCTCAAAGGTAAGCAATTTCTGAATTACTAGAAGCTTGGTGTTTGAAACAGAAAATTGAAAATCCTAACTTCGGAACCAGAGCATAGCTCTGTTGAAGAGAATGCAGAGTTCAAAAGACCTCATAGAGAATTTCAGTTATAGAAAATCCGTAGCCAAAAGCTACAGATTGCAAAAAAATTCTCTTATGGGCTCCCTTTCTCAGGCAAACAGAAAGGGATCTGTTGGGAGGCCAACAAATATGTATAAAAACATAATATAAAGATCAATACATTAAAAATAATTGCATGAAAGGTGAAGAAACTTTACAGGAAAAGCTAATCAATCTGCACTTTTTTTAAATAAAAACATATCCTTGTTTCTCCTTGCAGATTTTATAATAGGGAAATTTAACAAGAAAAACAAATCAATATATATTACAACAAGACTTACACATAAATACATTCCAAATAGTTGCATAAAAGATGAAGAAATTTTACAAGAAAAATAGCTCAAAATAAGATCCATAGAAAGAAACGAAAATATACTCCCAATTGCCAAATTTGTAGCAGCCTCTGCTACTAGTTTACAATTTGGGAACTCTTGCTTAGTGTTCCCTTTTGCATTACCACACAATTCCTTCAGAATATTGCTTCTTCTTTTTGTTCTTTTCCATCTTACTTAAAAATATTTTAAATAGATCTATTGTAGTTGTGTAGCCATTGGAGATTTTCTTTTCCAATCTGCCAAAGGCTAATGTTGTAATAGTAGACACCACTCTAGGTGATGGGAAATATGCTAATCAACCAACATGATCAACTACAAAAAAGAGGGAAATAAAGCAGAAAGGATAGTCCTCAATGGAGTGAAAAAGGAAATGTTGCCTCTCACAAAAAAAAGATTTTTAATTTGGTTCAAGGAACAACATTGTTATGTAACCAAGTCCCAGAAATAGCAGAAATATACCAAAATAAAGTAATCCATTCCTTGGCCCGCATGGGTGTAGACTAACTAGAAAGTGTTGTGTAAATTAAGGAATATTGTAAAGTAGGTCTCAAGTTCAAATCTCACCCCGACTTATCTGTGCCCCATGCTTGCGGGCTGTGTGGACGCACCTGGGGTTATAGTGGCAGCCGACGAGAATGGACCTCGTGTCACGCGAGTACCAGAACCGCCCAGTTACCAATTCCCCCAGTAAAAAATAAAATTAATCCATTCCTTAATAATGAATAATAGATATAAACAACAATAATCTTTGAGGGAGGAACCTCCTTACACAATGTACAAAGTACATAAGACAAGACAAGATATAATCATGACTCAAATGAAAATATATCATTCTTATATATAGGAGACAAAGGTGTACATTAACAACTAATATACCCACTAATAGACCTAAGCCAACATCCATAATATGTAATACACCACAATATAGGGTTTAATGTGCCACGCTATACGGGGAATGTGCCCAATATTTAGGGCTTAACATGCTCCTCCCATTTATACAAGTGTTGTGCTCAACACTTGGGTAGTTTTGGATGCATATGTATGAAGGAATCATCTTCCCATGTCGAATCTGCAACTAGTAAGTTCTTCCACTTGATGAGGTACTCAATAATAGCTTGATTTCATAGTTGTTTGGTCCTTGTTTCAATGATTTGTTCAAGTTCCCATTTTATTTTTCCTTCTTCAAAACTCCTTTGACTGTGATGTTGATTTTCCTATTGTTTCGACCCATTTTTGGACATCTTCGATATTTGGAGAATTGTTTGTCGGTGCTCCATACCACTGCTTGAACTATAGATTTTACTTCTTAAAACCTTCATTGGAAGATTGTTTTATAGTTGAATTGGACTGAGATAAATTTTAAATTTCAGCTCCTTTAGTTTTGAAACTTCGTCTTGTTGTATCCTAATGTGTCCTCTTTCAAATGTCCTATTTCTATCTAATTCAAATGCTCTAGTAAGAAGTTATTGCAAATATCCCGACACTTCTTATTTTTTGTCTATCCAAAAGAAATAACTTTTATGGTATGCCAAGTGTCCAATATTTTTTTTTACTAAAACGGTTATGAGGCTAATTTATAGATCGACTGGCAAACCAGCTGCCAGAGGCTTTACATTCAGAAACTAGTCTATCCTATTCTTGATATCCAAAGAAACAGGCTGCAAACTATCTATTGCACCCTTTACAGAGGATCTAGAGGACTAAGAAGATACATATCGAGACAGCCATAGACAGAAGCTTGAAAACAGAAATGAGAGAAAAATGTAAACACAGAGTTTGGATTCAGAGAATCAGCGTTCTGGTTTAGGCTCCTTTCCCTTCTCTTTGGTCAGGTCTGCTACCTTCTTTTCCAGTTCCTTCAGCCGGTGTCCAATACCTCCAGTGGCCTCAGCCCATTCCTTGATGTTTTTCAGCTTGTCATCGAGCATTTCATCTCTCAGTTCTTTTAATTCCATGTTCATGCTTTCCCACCTGCTCGTGCCAAGGGCCTGCATTCGATCTTGCTTTTTCTTCAGCTCGTTGAGATCCGCCTGGAGTTGGGTGAGTCGAGCTTCAGGAGTGGACGAGCTTGAAGCCATCACGTTGCTTCCTATCCAGATCTAAGAGCACACACAGCGATTAACTCAGCGTTTCCTTCAGGATACGATGGACTAACTGAGAGAGGGGCGCTGCCTGAAATAGAGGCAAGTTCAAAAGGAGGTCTGAGACAACCAGATCCTGAAGATTGCCTTTTCTGAAATGTTTATTTACCTTGCTGGTAGGGAATCGTCCTTGAGAGCGTCCATTGGAGGCCAATTTCAATGAAGACATGCTCAGTACTGAAAGGATCGTGGTCCAAATTCCTTTGAGGTTTTTTAATTGATATCCGCCTGAGATTGGAACAGAACGAGATTCCCAAGGAAATCTCCCAAGCTGAGCTTTGGAGGCACGAGATTTCCATTGCTTATCCTGTACCAAGCTAAAAGGACAGAATCTTTCAGACTAAGGGATGGTCACGTGGCTTATGTTTCCATTCAGACTTAGTTCTCCTTTATTCAACTGGGCTCCCAAGTTGGCTTCATGATCCGCTAAGTTATTCAGATGCCGAAGGACGTGGTAGAATTTCACCTCTTCGAAATCTTTAATCTTGAGTGAGACTTTCCTGTAGATGTGGGTCAGTTCCATATTTTTTGGTGGCTCCTTCAGGATGAGAGCCTGGATGGTGTTACGGGAGTCACTAATAATCACGATCTTCTTAATGGAGAGAGCATTGGCCTGAGTGAGGCCCTACCAGATGGCAAGAAATTCTGCAGCATTATTTGTTTTATTGCCCAGACCCCATGAGAAATTGAGGATGATCCTCCCTGTGACATCAATAATAACTCCGCCACTTCCAGCAAGGCATGGATTTCCCTTCGAGGCCCCGTCAACGTGCAGTATGTGCTCATTTAGAGCAGATCTCCATTTAATAAATTCTTGCTCTTTTAATCTAATTTCCCAAGGGTCATGATGCTTAACCGAGCTCTTGATTCTGGTGAGAATGGAGGGGTCGATCTGGTGGAACCAGCAGTGATCCTTGTGGTCAGGGGAGGTATCATTGGTGAGTTTTGGATTTGAGGAAACCAGCTCCCCAATCAAGGCTTTCACTTTAGTGGCAACTTGTGCCGGAGTACCTGCTTTGTCCCGAAAAACTCTGTTATTTCTTTCCAACCAAACTTTCCAGCAGAGGATTTTGGGAATCCACATCCAGCATCTTTTGATCAACTTCAAACTGGCAAGAGGGAAGGGGGCTAAGTCAGTCCAATGAGCAAACAAGTGGTATATGGATGAGGGGAGAATCAGGTTCAGCTGATCAAGGATAATGTTCCAGATTTCAATTGCAAAGGGGCATTGCAGAAACAGATGGAATGAGCTTTCTTCATGGCTGACACAGAGCGGGCAGATAGAAGGCCCCTCCCAACCTCTTTTGAGGAGGTTATCCCAGGTTAAGATGCTGTTGTGCAGAAGAGTCCAGCAAAACAAATCGATCTTGGGAAGGGAAGGGTGGAGCCACAGATTTCTCCACACCGTGGGATCAGGGGCAGCCCATGGAATGGCTTTAAGGACGGAATAACCAACAGCGGCAGAATACTTTCCGGAGGAAGAGCCCCATCCTCTTTTATCTTTTAGCGAAATAGGGGAGAGGCCTTGGAGAGCAAAGAGAAGAGCGCGGGCTTCCAGATCTAGAGGAGGTGGGACAGGCCCCAGGTCCCACTCAAGCCACCTGTCATCAGGCCCCCACCTAGAAATATCCCAAAGGGAATATTTACTGGAAGAGTGAAGCCAGTTTTTGATATTTTCCAGACCTTCTGAGCCAAAGAGAGGAGGCTGTCCAAGAATAGAATCCTCCCAAAATTTTATTTTGGCTCCGTTACCCGGAATCCAAGTGAGGCTGGAAGAGATCAAGTTAAGAGATTTAATGCAAAGAGAGAGTATAGGGGAACCTTTCAAAGTCCTTGGAGGGTGGTCCAGGCATCTTTCTTTGTGGCCTCTGAAGTACTTTGTTCTCAATGCTTTGGAACTCCAAGTTGTTTTCCCCCTGACCATTTTCCAGAGGATATTTCCTCCCATGGCTAAGTTTTGAGTAGCCACGTCTCTTACTTGCAGCCCTCCTTCCCATTTTGGGGCTTTGACTTTGTTCCAGCTGACTAAATGCATTTTCCTGCCTTCATTCCTTCCCCCTTCCCACAGGAAATTCTTCAGCAGCTTGTCAATTTCTTTCACTATCCCTTTAGGGGCTAGAAGAAGCGAGGCTTGGTAAACGGGCAGGGAGGCTAGAACAGAGTTGATAAGGACTAATTTACCAGCTTTGTTCAGCCAAGAGGCCCCCCAGGACGTGATCTTGCTCTTGAGTTTTTCAAGCAAGGGCATCCAGAGGCTATTCTTAGGGGCTGATTTCACGAGAGGGATTCCGAGATATTTTATGTAATCCCACCGGGAGGTCCCATCCATGTTCAGCGTTCTAGTGATCTCGGCCAACTCGATGCGAGGGCAGTTCCAACTGTAGATCTTGCTCTTCCTCAAGCTGATTTCACTTCCTGAAGCCTCCGTGAAGGCATCCAACTCATTTTTGAAGGATCTGGCTGTAGAAAGATTTGCTCGGCCCATAAGTAGGGTGTCATCCGCGAACTGGGCATGATTCAGTCTCTTCACTCTAGGAGAGATGGACAGGCCCAAAAGAGACTGTGGCTGGGTTCGTTTGACAAGCTGAAAGGAGAGGACCGAGGCTTGGATCACATAAAGCAGGGGTGAAAGACGGCACCCCTGCCTTAAGCCCCTGGAAGCTTGAAAGAATTTAGCTGGTCTCCCGTTCACCAATGGGGCGATCCAAGGCTCTGAGATGCAAGATTTGATCCAGTTTACCAAATGGGGGTGGAAACCCATTTTTCCCATAACTGCAAACAGAAAATTTAAACGAACTCTGTCAAAAGCATTAGCAAGATCAAGCTTCACTATCATACCTTTTTCTTTTCGATGACAGCTGGAATGAATTGCCTCTTGGACCAGGATGATGTTGTCCTGGATTTGTCTGCCCTGTATAAAGCCCCCCTGATTCTCCGGGATGATCCTTGGAAGGATTTTTTTTAGTCTGTTCGTGATAACTTTGGTGATGATTTTATAGCCAGTGTTGCAGAGCGAGATGGGCCGGTATCTGGAGAAGTTGAGGGCTCCTTTTTCTTTAGGAATTAAAGCCAGAAAAGACGAGTTTGTGCTTCCTCCGATTTTGCTGCAATGCTGGGATTTCCTCACCATTTTGATCAAGTCTTTCTGGATGATGTCCCAACAGGCTATGAAGAATCTTGCCGTAAAGCCATCTGGTCCGGGAGCTTTGTCCGGATTCATTCCGTGGATAGCTTCTCTTATCTCCTCAATCGTTATGGGGGCCTTAAGCTTGTGATTTTCTTCATCGTTGATGATCATAGGAATTTCAGAGAGAGGGTATCGGTACAGGAGGGGGGGAGCGTCCATATCTTCAGTGAACAGATCTTTAAAAAAGGAGTGAGCTGCAGACTTTATCTCCTCAAAATTTCTGATCACGTGATCCTGGAAGTGAATTTCTCTGATGTTGTTCTGATTTTTCCTTGCTTCTGCCTGTTTATGAAAGAAGGAGGTGTTTTTATCGCCCTCTTGCACCCAAAGGCAGCGCGCTTTCATTCTCCAGTACTGCTCCTCTCTCCTCAGCGCTGAATGAAGAGCCTTTTGGAGATCGATTTCCTGGTTGAGAAGCTCCGCTGAGATCGTGGACTCCTCCATGAGCATTTGGTGGTTTCTGAGAGCCCATTGGGCATGCAGTATTTCCGAAATTGGAGATGGCTGGGACTTTGCCCAGGATTTCAGCGCCACTTTCAGTCTACATAGCTTCTCCTCCCATATGTAGAACGGAGAGCCAGAGACTGCTTTTTTCCACGTTTCTGTTACCAGATCTAAGAACCCATCCATGGTGACCCAGAGTGGGCTGAAGCGGAAGGGGATGGGCCCCAACTTTTCTCCGGAGGTCAGGGCCAAAGAGATAGGCTTGTGATCAGAAGTGCATGCCTGCAAGATTTCTGAGTTGGCAAATAGACCAAGCGTGAGAAAGGATGAGTGAACCAAGAACCTATCCAGACGGGTAGCAATATGGCCCGGCCCAACTCTTTTATTAGACCACGTGAATTTGCCTCTGCTGGGTTTGATATCCGCCAGATCCCAGCCAGAAATGATGTCTTCAACCCACTCCCTCGCCGGATCTCTTACGGGGCAACCTCCTTTCTTTTCCGAAAGAGCTAGGGTGACATTCAAGTCTCCAGCGAGCACCAGATTGTCGTGGTGATTGGCTGAAAGGAACATCGAGAGAGAGTCCCAGCAGTCTCTCTTTTCTGCCAGGAGAACAGGGGCGTAGATGTTGAAGAGGGAGATTTGCTGTCCTGAGTCTCTATGATGCAGCTTAGTGAAGATCCAATGGGTGGTGCCATATTCTTCGGTCAAGTCAAACATGGAGGAGTTCCAGAAGGTAGCTATCCCTCCTGAGGCTCCTCTTGAGCTGATTGCTCTGCCTTCTCCTTTTTTCCAGAACTTTTTACCCGCCTGGATGGTCTCAGGCGCCTCCATCTTCGTTTCCTGGATCAGAAGGATCTCTGGTGTGTTCATTCGGACAAGGTCTTTGATTGCTTCTTCTTTGGTCTTGCTTCCCATCCCTCTGCAATTCCAGGAGACAAATATCATTGGGGTCAAAAGGAGGGGGGGGTGGCTCCTTTCGGAGCCCTGCCTTTCTTTGAGGATCTGGTTTCTATCATGTCCGAGATGGTTTACTGGACTCCTGCCGTGACATCTCTATACGATATTTCCTCTCTTTTTTTGCGATCTGGCTTCCTTCCTCTTGGGTTCCTTTCAGGAGTTCCAACCGAGCTGTTGGTCTCAGTAGCCCCCCCATCTGATTCAGCTCCTGTTCCGGAGTCTACAATGGTGTTTTCTTCGTCAGATTTCAGCACTTCTTTAGCTATTGGATCATTATTTTCCCTGGCTGGGTTTTCTGAGGAGCCTGCAGATTGCGTTGCTATCTCTATACATTCCTTTTCCGGTTCGATTGGAGTATTAGTATCTTTTGCCTGGGGCTCGTTTGGCGCGTTCTCTTTTTCCTAAGGATGGATCTGCGAGTGGTCAGGTCTTGTTTCTTTGGATTTAGAGGCTGGCTTGTTTCTCTTGACCTTATGCCAACCTTCAGCTTCTTCCTTGTCCATTGGTTGATTTTTTGGGCAATTCCTCTGAAAGTGTCCGTGCTACTGGCAGAGTCTGCATTTGAACGGTAGGTGTTCGTAATCCACTTTCTGGAAATGGGTCCAGGTACCAACTTTCAGCTTCACTGCCTCTGGAAGGCCTTCTTCTAGATTCACCTCCACACAGATCCTGGCACAATTGTAGATATTCTTATTATCTGCCTTTTCCACAAATTTTCCTATGCCATTTCTGATTTTCTGCAGAGCTTCGAAGTTCCAGCAGTGGATCGGCAGGTTGGGAAGCCTGACCCAGACCGGCACTTCCTTAGGCAGATCTACAGATGGATCAAAATCAAGGGTCCATCGATTTAGGTACAGGCCTTGGGTTCCCATGAAGTATGGGTCGTTCCAGAAAATGAGATCTTTATCCTCCTTGTCAATGAATTCGAAGAGAAAGTAGCCACTGCTCAGGGGGTAGCAGGTGACTCCATGATTAAGGTGCGGCTTCCAGTTTCTCTGGATCCAGTCGTCGGTAGTCTTTGCTGAAGGCCAGAGGCCCATGAATTGACCCACCAGTCCTCTTTCAGAAAGAGCTAGAGCAATCTTGATCGAGGAAGTCTCAGGCAGGGCGATTTCAGGAATATCAGCGAGTTTTTTTATGAATTTAGGAATCACGGGAGGTGCAGATCTCTTCCCTCCACCAGCGACCAGTCTCTGGAAAGCGTCCAACTCTGCAAGAAGGGGGGGAGGGAGGGTCTCCT
This sequence comes from Pseudotsuga menziesii, assembly GCA_001517045.1. Taxonomy (NCBI): domain Eukaryota; kingdom Viridiplantae; phylum Streptophyta; class Pinopsida; order Pinales; family Pinaceae; genus Pseudotsuga; species Pseudotsuga menziesii. Next base: position 876,181 of record LPNX011176372.1, read on the forward strand.
CTCCCCCAGGGGCGGCCATGGCTGCCAGAAACCCTAGCTCGCGCGCGCAATAGAGACCGCGTCCTCAGGGAGCAGCGATCTCAAAATTCGCCAAGTGTCCAATATTTATGATATGAGTCCAAAACTTTCTACCAAAAATACCTTGTTCCATCCTCCTTCTGATGCCACAAGTCTCACTCCGAATTTGGATTCGCATGCCCTAGATATGACTATTTTCCCCATAACAGTATTTTTAAACCCTGATTAGAGGACTATTTCAAGTCTGAATTGGAACTAAGGTAAAACTGGAATTTTGGCTCCTATGAGTTTGAAACTTTGGCCTGTTGTAGCCTAATATGTCCTCTTTTCGATGTTGTAGTTCTCACCTAATTTCGATTCTCTAGTGGAAATTATTGCAAATGTCCCAACACTTCTTCTTTTATATCCTTTCAGGAGATCAAACTTGTACAGTATGCCACATGTCCAATATTTCATATTTGAGGATTAAAACCATACAAGAGGTACTCTGGTCTTTCTTATTCATTATGGAAAATATATGACCTAATTTGAATGTGCAAATAAAATGTTATAGCAAATCTCCCAAAATTTCTTATTTTCTATCCTTTAAAAAGAGTGAACTTGTACGGTATTTCATGTGTCCAATATTTTGTATTTGAGGTTGAAAACTCTAACACAATTACTTTGGTCTGTCTTCTTTCTGATGTAACAAGTCTCACTCAATTTGGATCTTAGATTCTCCATATATAACATTTTTCCCTAGAAGACCTGTTTGAGACTAGCTTTTGGGATAGTCATAAACCCTAACTTCTTGAAGGTATAAATCTGAGCCTGTAATGAATCAAGATATCAAAATTTTAACCCATATTCTTCAGCATGTTCTGGAAGTTCCGAGTTTCGCTATCCAAGTCATTATAGAAAAAACTTTATAGTGAAAATGCCAAGATCACTTTTTTTGAAGAAACTAGTCCCGAGGAAAGAGCTCTAATACCAAATGTTATGTAATGAAGTTCCATAAATAGCATAGAAATAACATAAATCAACCAAAATAAAGTAATCCATGCCTTAATAATCAATAATAGAGATAATAAAAAACAATCCTTTTCGAGGGAGGAACCTCCTTACACAATGTACTAAGTACATAAAACAAAACAAGATACAATCATTGTTAATTTTTCTTAGATTGTGTTAGCTTAGTTAGGATCTTTATCTGAAAGAATAACAAGTACAGAAATATGCCTAATATAAAACAGATACATAAGATACAAAGATTTTCACTGGGGGAACCATAAAGGAGAAAACCCCACAAACTTCCTTAGAATATAACAGTCACAAAGACTATGTCATAAGATTATCAATCCCAGATATAAGAAGTATTCAACAACTATCTATCTCTCCTCCTTCTCTCTCTCTCTCATGTGAACTTGAGTGAGTGTGAGGTGTGTATAAATGAGGGATGGTGCCTCCCTATTTATACTAATCAAGTAACTAACCTATTACATCATCGGGATCGACCTGTTTACCCTTACAGGGCCGACTTCTCCTAAAGAGACTCCAAATACACATTACATGATATTACATTGGGGACTATTGCCCTGACTTACAACAGAGATTGTACCCCAAGGTCTATACACAATAATGACATACCGAAAGGAGGTAAACACATATTCAATGGCGGTACAACAACATACAATGATAATATACATCAGAATGTCTTCTAAAGTTACAAATACATCAACACTCCCTCTTAACTAGGAAGGTATTCTCTCTCATCCAGAGTCATCAACACATTTGGTCAAGTCTTCATCACGGAGTCATAATCATGGATTCATATATTCATCATCATTGATGCTTCCATCATCATCTTCTCATCGATCATCAAAATGTACTATCTGTCATTGGAAGTTTCTATAGAGCCAATCATTTTTCATGTTGGGTGTATGCCTAGTCCTCATCCAGGTCTTCAGAACATATATGAGAAATCCATCATGTAGGAGTTGTCCAGGACCTTCTTTACGTTACCATGGAAATAAAATCCGTCTCCTACCTTTATCTCATCATATCCCGATCGTCTCTTTTGTCCTGCACAAAAAAAAATAAACACACAAAGCTAAACCCAGATGAAAACCACCTATGTTTTATCACCATAGTAGTATGCTAGGATATTTTACGTCATTAAGACAACATGTAACATCCACTATGCAAGAATAACCTAGGAGCACATTCAGTGCATTACGTCTCTACATGGTTAACCTGGGTTCTACTAGTAAAGAAGAGCCTCCTATGTGCACCTCACATGCTTCGTGACCTTATCATCTCCAACATGGGAACACACACATATATAGATATATATGTAAGGACTGATTACGACCAAAGAACCTGCTACATCGAGGATTTTATGTTCCAGGTCAACCTCAAGGACTTATTACGTTTAAATAACCTTCATCCATAATCTTTTTCATTCAGAGAACCTTCGGGGTGTATTACATCTGAGTAACTTGTGTAACACACTAGAGATCTTTTTACACTCAGACAACCCACAAGACTTATTACATCCGTATAACCTACATACCATGCTAGGACTCATATTTGCAAGCTTCGCTAGGACTTATTACATCCAAGGACAACCTACAAGACTGATTATGTTTGAGCAACCTATGATCTTCACCATTATTTTACGCTTAGACAAATTTTCTCTCCAACTTTGCTAGAATTCATCACTCCCTCTTTCGAGGGGTCTTGCTCTAGATCACACCAAGTCTTTCTCTGAAGTACTCAAAATTCACTATGGCTAGAGGCTTGGTCAACACATCATTTATCTACTCGTATATTTCCATCTACTGGAGCTTCACTTCTTCTCTTTGCACCATATCCCTGATATAGTGGAACTTGATCTCTATGTACTTCGACTTGTCATGGAACACAGGGTTATTCGACAACTTCATGCAACTTTAATTGTTGCAGAAGATACAAGTCACATCTAACTAGAGATCAAATAAATCAGAAAGTAGCTTCCACATCCACACTGCCTCATAACTAGTTGAGAAAATGACAACATACTATTTCTCAATTGTACTCAGCACCACGCATGACTTCTTCCTGCTAAACTAGGAGATCATGTTAGATCCCAAACTAAAGCAGTGGCCTAAAGTCCTCTTCTTATTAGTGGCACTACTTGCCCAATCCGAATCAACATAACCATGTAGGTTAATCTTCTGATTCACATCATACTTGATCCCATAATATATTGTGGCTTTTAGGTACCTCAATACATTCTTTACAACTATCAGGTGAACATGTCTCGAATGCGGTAGGAACTAACTCAGGGTTCTCACAGCAAACCATATGTCATGTCTCGTATTCGTTAGATACATCAATGATCCAACCATCTGAAGATACATCATGGAATCAACAAACTCTGATGAAGCGTCACACAAAAACTTCAAGTTTGATGTCATAGGTGTGGCTATCACCTTACAGTCCATCATTTTGAATCTCTTCAGAATATCTATTGTGTACTTTCCTTGACCAAGGAAAATCCAATATGCATTCTACCACGCCTCCATGTCTAATAAGTAGTGCATCATCCCTAGGTATTTCATATTGAACTCTATAGCTAGTCTCCTCCCTGCATCTTTAATGAGTTCATATTTTCCTGTCAGAAATAAGTCAACGACATATAGCAGGAGCATCATTGGTCTTTAGGCTTCAATCTTGAAGTAAAGGTCAGAATCTGCTTTACTCTTGGTAAACCTTGGCTCATCAAGAATCTATCCATCCTGTTGTACCATGTCCTCGATGCATGTTTCAATCCATACAAGGCCTTCTACAATTTGCACAGATGATTCTTCCTGTCATGTGTCTCGAATCCTCGTGGTTGTTCCATGTACACTTCCTCCTCAACTACACCATTCAAGAATGATGTATTGACATCCATCTAGTGTATATTCCATTTCATAACTACAGCTAATGCAAGTATGGTCCTAATGGAAGTGTACCTCGCCACGGGTGAAAATGTCTCTTGATATTCTATGCCTTTTTTCTATGAGAAGCCTCGTGCTACGAATCTTTCCTTGTATTTCTTGATGTTGCCATCTACATTATGCTTGATCCTATAGATCCACTTCAAAGTCATGACATACTTCTTTTTCAGTATTGACACTATTTTCCATACATCACTCTTCATGATCAGTTGATATTCCTCGATCAATGAATCCTTCCATTATTTCTTACCTAAAACCTCTTCATAGGTGGAAGGTTCTTTGTTAATGATGTCACACAGCATGGCCATATAGTTGTGTGTAAGGATTTGTCCTTTTCCTTTCTCTATGCATTCCTTATGGAGCGTCATATGTTTCTGCTTCTTGTATGAGATTCTATACCCATGCTGGTTTCCTCTTGTGGGAGTCATTCTTAGGAAGTGTTTATACTAGCTCTTGTGGTTCTACCATGTCATGGTCTTCATGGTCTTCTAGAATTTCTTCTCCAATTTCCATATATCGGACTCTCCTTTTTTCAAGTTCCTCGACCTCCTGAGTAAGTAGCCTCCTGGATCTAAAGTATGTTGAGTCTTCATGAAGGCCTTTGATGTATCATTGTATCCTACGAATATACCCTTCCTCCCAGAAGGATCGAGCTTGGTCCTCTTCTCCTTTGGGATATGTATGTACACCGAGAAACCAATATTTTAAAATGGATGACTTCCAGTTTCTCTCCTGAGAAAGCTTATTCTGGAATTTTTTTGTCAAGTACTCGATGAGGAGTATGGTTCTGTACGTACACAATTTTTCTTGCTTCTTCCACCTAAAGGTGCATAGGAATATCCCGATCATGTAGCATTGCTTTCGTTGCTTCCATTATGGTTTGGTTATTTCATTCTGATAGACCATTTTGCTGAGGATTATATGGAGTGCTCAACTCCCTCTTTATCCCAGACTCTCTGCAGAGTTCCTTGAATTCTTCAAGGTGAATTCTCCACCATTGTCTGACCACAAATTCTTGATATTCCTTTCAGTTTGGTTCTCGACCAAGTCTTTATATTCCTTGAACTTAGTGAATACTTCACTTTTCCCTTTCAAGAAATCTTTCCAAGTCTTACATGAGAATTCTTCTATAAAGGAAACATAGTACACATAGCCACTTAATGAGCTACAAGACATGGGTCCACATACATCCAATTGTACTATATCCAGTATTCCTTTAGCCTTGCTTTCAGTGTTGGGAAATGTCTTCTTTGCATTCTTTCCTTGTGCACATACTTTGCAAATTCCTTCTTGCTTTGCTTGGATATCTAGAAGTCGTGAGACTGATTTTCTTTCCATTGGTAGTGCTCTATAGTGCACATGTGCAATCCTTCAGTGCCATAGTTCTCTTGGTTTTATTGACTCATGAACCAATGCTTGTTCAATCTATCCTTTTAGTTTGTACAAGCCACTTTCTTCTTCTCCAAGCATTGTTACATCATCTATTGTCTTTCCTTTAGGACACATTAGAACTTGGCCATTGACAAATCCAACTCTCATTCTCTTTGCATCTAGCACAGAGATGGAGAGAAGATTCTTCTTCAAAACTGGAACATAGTGGCACATCCTTCATCTTTAAGGATTTCCCAGAGTCTAGCTTGTATGAAGCTACTCCACTCCCTTTTATGGGGTATTGATAATCATCCCCAAGTTTCACCTTGTGAGGTGACTCATACATAAACATATTAACGAATAATTATTTATATCTAATCATTGCTCTTCATGTGAGATAGTGCCCGTAAGTGTTTTGGTTAGCACATATTGCTCATCAGAATCATCCTTCTCTCTTTTGACTCTTTTGTTTGTTGGTTCATCATCTTGGACAACATGAGCATGGTGTATCTTTTTCCTTATGGGATAGTCTCTTGCAAAGTGTCCCTTTTCATCACAAGTATATCATCGAACATTGGAAGGATCTCTCTTTATCTTCTTTGGTTTCTTGTCCTTCTTCTTGTTGTGATGGTAGTTCTCCTTCTTCGTGTAGTTATTCTAGGTGTGAACTGTGACAGCTTGATCTTCAGTTTCTCCCATCTTCTCTTCTCTTGTTACGAGTCGAGATTCTTCTTGGAGTCTGCTAAAAGATACCATCCTCCTTCTTGCACAGATTCCTTGAATTAATGAGTCCCATGATCTAGGGAGACCATTCAAGGTATTCATTACAATTTCTCCTTCCTCAACATTCTCTTCAACTACTTCAAGTTGTTATTTGATTTGAGCAACCCTTATGAAGTTAGATTGTATAGTCTCGGTGTTCTATATCCTCACATTTTTCAACTGGTTCCTCAAAGTCATCTTCCGGTTGATGTTCTTTCCCTCAAACTTCTTTTTCAAAGCATCATCTACTTCCCTCGGTGTATTGAATGATTACACATAGGGGATGAGGTGATCCTTAATGGAATATGCAATGATTCTCTTAGCCATAGCCAATTTCTTCTTATTAGTAGCCTTAGCCTGATCTCCCTCTGGTTCTAGAACTTCTCCAGTGATGTACTGATCCGAATCATTATCATCAAGGATCAAGGAGATTCGGTACTTCCATGCTCGGAAGTTATCATCCCCTCCAAGCTTGTCCTCAAGCTGAGTATGGTGAGTCATATTTTCAAATGATAACCTCAAATGGAAGTATAAAATATTTAGATCTTACTAATTTGAGGTGTCTGACCTAGTTTCAAAGCTAGTTGGCCTAGGGTTTGTTAGAGAAACCATAATTTTCCAAACTTGGAGTTTGGGAATTCTATTTGGACAAAAATATGTGCCTTCTTGAGGAGAGTTGCGCAACGATGTCCTTTCCTGAAAACTGAGGTGGGAATCGTTTGAAACTTTATTCCCTAGTTTCTCCCGACACTAGTGATAGGGTAAAAATTGAAACTTCTTTAAATCTGAAACTGCTTCCGCCAAAAGATACAACCTACTGAGAAGAGTTATCCTAGCCCTGTTTTCTTGATGATATGTGGAGAGAAGACCTTAAACAAGGAATCCCTAGTTTCCACTACTGTACAGTTCCTTATTTCATAGAGGCTCTGATACCATGTTAGTTTTTCTTAGATCTTGTTAGCTTAGTTAGGATCTTTATCTGATAGAATAAGAAGTACAAAAATATGCATAAGATAGAACAAATACACAATACAAAATATTTTCACTGGGGAAACCATAAAGGAGAAAAACCTGCAAACTTCCTCATAATAGTATAGTCACAAATACCATGTCATAAGATGATCAATCCCAGATATAAGAATTCTTCAGTAGCTATCTATCTCTCCTCCTTTTCTCTCTCTCTCTCATGGGAACTTGAGTGAGTGTGAGGTATGTATAAATGATGGGGGCATCGCCCTATTTATACTAATAAAGTGACTGACCTATTACATGATTGGGGTCGAACTGTTACCCTCACATGGCCGGATTCTTGTAGAGAGACTCCAAATACACATTACATGATGTTACATTGGGGACTATTGCCCTGACTTACAACAAAGGTTGTACCTCAATGTCTATACACAGTAATGGCATCCCAAAAGGAGGTAAACACATCTCTGATGGGGGTACAACAACATACAATGATAATATACATCAAAATATCTTCTGATGTTACAAATGCATTAATTCTCATGACTCAAATGAAAATATTGCATTCCTTTATAAAGGAGACAAAGGTGTACTATAACAACTAATAGACCCAAGCTGGCATACATAATATGTAATATACCACAATATAGGGGATAATGTGCCACATTATAGGGGGTAATGTGCCCAACATTTAGGGCTTAACAAACACTTTTACCATAAAGAGGTTGACTCCCTATCTCGACTTGCTTTCTTCCTCTTCTATCGTGACTACTTTTGTCGCGGTCTTTGCTTGTCATGCGACTAAAATCTTCATCTTTCTAAGAAAATTTATGTCTAACTTTTCCTAGGGCCAATAGGCCCCCAACACTCACATGTGGCTCATCCCGAGCCACATTAGTCACAAATATCAGTCGATGCGACCTTCCTCTAAAAACCTTGAAAGGTTTTCATGACTTGTTTTGTTTCCTGTTGCACTTCCTTCTGTATTGTCTTCAATTTTTTGACAAGTTTGGAATTGATATGTTCTGAAGTTGTCATTTCTGTCAAAGCCAAAACTTGTCGCACCTTTTCATAAACAGGTTCAATAATACTTTTTACTTTTTCTGCTTCTTCCTGAATTTCTACGAAAGGTCTGTTATTTTCTGTTGTTGTGTGCGTAGTTTGGATACTTGATGTTGTATTTTCTTTATATTAGTATCCTTGTCCATATTTTCTATTGTCAACAACTTTTTCACTTCATACTTTAGTTGTTTAAAGTTCACCTCAGCAATATGAAACTACTTTGTCACCTGCTCCAACTCTGTGTCGTCGATCAAGGCTTCCCATCATTGAGAAACTTGTTCGACTGCTTCTTCCATATTTTGCATAGGCTCAGTCGCTTCCTTTTTTCCCTTTTCTAGTACCTCTGGAGGTGTACTAGTTGTCATTTTGGATTCCAACTTTGCGACTTTCTTGCAAAGGTTCTCAATGACCTCACCTAGTTTGAATACTTTTGCTTCTTCAAACATGTCTGGTGTGATGCCTTCATCCTTGAAGTTGCTACAAGTCAGTGTGCCTGCTGCTTCCAGTCTCTTCCTCTCATCCTTCTAGGTCTTAGATTTATTCTCAGTTTCTTTGACTATTTGTTTGAGCAATGAAATGTTTTTCTTTGATGTCTTCATCTTTCCATATATATCCCATTCCCTTGTTTTCATTTCTTTGAATGTATCCCGTTGAATAACATGCAATGGATACATTGGCACTGCAAAAAAATTGACAGTGACATGGCCAATATCCTTGACCATAGCATTGAGATTTGGAATTCCCTGATCAATTTCTTGACCAACTACTTTATTCTTTGTTTGTCCCATCATTGACGATATTTCGACAGGTCGCTCATCAGATGGGCTATCTTGGTCCAAGGACATGGTTGAATATGGTGCTTGGTTGACCGCTACTCAAATTTATTTCATTGCAATAAAAAGTACATGTAGTAGATCAATAACCTACTTACCAGTTTTTTATGGCATTCATCGATATTCCTACATATTTGGTTTGCAACTTCTTCCATTCTATCTAAGAGCATAATATATTAATCATTTGTAGGACTAAGAATCCCAGATGAACTGTGGGCCTTCCTCTTCTTGCAACTCGTCTTAGTTTTTTCTAAACACTTTCTCTGATCGCCTAAATATGGATCTGTTGGGGTCACGTTGGATTCATCTTTACTATTGTAGGGAGATCCCCATGGGCTTTCTACTGGTGGATTGCCTCCCTGATCTCCATTATGTTTTTCTGGCAGGTCATCCAATAGCAAGTATATAAATATGCCTAAGATAAAACAGATACATACGACACAAAGATTTTCATTGGGGAAACCATAAAGGAGAAAACCACGCAAACTTCCTCAGAATAGTACAGTCACAAATACTATTTCATAAGATTATTAATCCTAGATATAAGAATTATTCAACATCTATCTATCTCTACTCCTTCTCTCTCTCTCTCATGTGAACTTGAGTGAGTGTGAGGTGTGTATAAATGAGGGAGGGTTCCTCCCTATTTATATTAATCAAGTAACCGACCTATTACATCACCGAGGTCGACCTATTTACCCTAACAAGTTCGACTTCTCCTATAAAGACTCCAAATACACATTACATGATGTTACACTGGGGATTATTGCCCCGACTTACAATGGAGGTTGTACCTCAAGGTCTATACACAATAATGACATACCGTAAGGAGATAAACACATCTTCAATGGGGGTACAACAACATATAATGATAATATACATCAGAATATCTTCAGAAGTTACAAATACATCAACACTCCCTCTTAACTAGGAAGGTATTCTCTCACTTCTAGAGTCATCGACACATTTGGTCAAGTATTCATCACAGAGTCATATAGTCATCATCATATATTCTTCCATCATCATCTTCTTATTGATCATCGAAAGGTATTATCTATCATTGGAAGTTTCTATAGAGCCAACCCTTTTCATGTTGGATGTATTCCTAGTCCTCATCCAAGTCTTCATCACATCTACAAGAAATGCATCGTGTAGGAACTATCCAGGACCTTCTTTACATTACCATGGAAATAACATGCGTCTCCTACCCTTATCTCATCATATCTTGATCATATCTTTTGTCTTGCACAAAAGAAAATAAACACACAGAGCACAACCCAGATGCAGACCACCTATACTTTATCACCATAGTAGTATGCCATGATATTTCACGCCATGAAGAAAACCTGTAACATCCACTATGCGAGAATCACCTATCAGAACACTCAATGCATTACATCTCTACATGGTCAACCTGCGTTCTACTAGTAAAGAAAAACCGCCTAAGTGCACCTCACGTGCTTCGTGACCTTATCATCTCCAACATGGGAACACACACATATATAGATATATATGTAAGGATTGATTATGACCAAAGAACCTACTACACCAGGGATTTTATGTTCCAAGTCAACCTCAAGGACTTATTAGGTTTAAATAACCTTTGTCCAAGATCTTTTCCATTTAGAGAACCTTCGAGGTGTATTACATATGAGTAACTTGCGTACCACACCAAGGCTCTTTTTACACTCAGACAACCCACAAGACTTATTACATCTAAATAACCTACATACCATGTCAGGACTCATATTTACATTATGATAACTCGTCTCATGACTTATTACATCCAAATAACATGTGTACCACGCCAGGGCTCATATTGATATTCAGATAACCTGTCTTAGGACTAATTACGTCTGAACAACCTGCATATCATGCCAGGACTCGTATTTACACTCAAACAACCTACATGACTAATTACATCCAAGAAACATGCTACACCATGATCTTTTCTGCTCATAAAACTTGTCTCATTTCCCATGTAAGATATCATGCATCACAATATTTTGGTCTCTTGTTATTTCTAGCATAGAAACATATCAGGACTTATTACATCCAAGGATATCATGTGAGCTTCGCTAGGACTTATTACATCCAAGTACAACCTAAAGGACTTATTATGTTTGAGCGACCTACGATATTCGCCGGTATTTTATGCTCTAACAACTTGTCTCTCCAGCTATGCTAGAATTCATCACTCCCTCTTTCGAGGGGTCTTGCGCTGGATCGCACCAAGTCTTTCTCTGAAGTACTCGAACTTCACTATGGCTAGAGGCTTGGTTAACACATCATATATCTTCTTGTCCATTTCCACGTACTGGAGCTTCACTTATCCTCTCTGCACCATATCCCTGATATAGTGGAACTTGATCTCTATGTGCTTCAACTTGTCATGGAACACAGGGTTCTCTGACAGCTTCACACAACTTTAATTGTCCCAGAAGATAACATTCACATCTAACTGCAGATCAAACAAATCAGACAGTAGCTTCCACAGCTACTCTGCCTCATAACTAGCCGAGAAAGTGACAACATACTCTTCCTCCATTGTACTCAGCACCATGCATGACTTCTTCCTGCTAAACTAGGAGATCATTCTAGATCCCAAATTGAAGCAACAACCTGAATTCCTCTTCCTATCAGTGGCGCTACCTACCCAATCTGAATCAACATAACCATGTAGATTAATCTTTTGATTCACATCATTTTTGTTCCCATAATATATTGTGCCTTTTAGGTACCTCAATACATTCTTTACAGTTATCAGGTGAACATGTTTCGAATCCATTGGGAACTAACTCAGGGTGCTCACAACAAATCATATGTCGAGTCTCGTATTCGTCGGATACATCAATGATCCAATCATTTGACGATACATCATAGAATCAACCGAATCCGATGAAGCATCACGCAAAAGCTTCAAGTTTGATGCCATAGGTGTGGCTATCACCTTGTAGTCCAACATTTTGAATCTCTTCAGAATCTTTATTGTGTACTTTCCTTGACCAAGGAAAATCCCATATGCATGCTACCACACCTCCATGTCTAATAAGTAGTGCATCATCCCTAGGTATTTCATCTTGAACTATGTAGCAAGTCTCCTCCTTGCATCCTTGAACTATTTATATTATATTTCTTTTTCAGATTATATTTGAACTAAGTCACTTTATTTATTTATTCTAAATTATTATATTGACTAAAAGGTACTTCCCAACACCTCTAACTTCTTGCAAGGATAAAAAGGGAGGAAGGAGGAGAAACAAATGTCCACATTTATTGTTTTCTTCCATATTTTTCCCTACCTGTTTTTCTTTTGCAAAGCAAAATTGGTTCTCCAAATAGCAGTAGTATTGTATCATTTGCTTGGATATGTTCACAATCGACATGCCACCGTCATACAACTAGCAGTCCTCCTCAACTGCCATTAGTAATGTGTCATTTTCTTCGATTAGTGCACATGTGCATTATGGAATTACATGTATGAACATACATATTGGAATCAGCTAGAAGACAAGCAACACAGTTGTCACTATTCACATATTTGCCAAGTAACCCCGTGCTTCGAGTGTGCAAGGACTCGATCCCTATGGAAGCAAATATTGTTAAAGGTCAAGTTTGCTAGATTTCAAGATAAATATATTCTAGAAGAATAGTTCTTGTTTTGTCTCCTATAGGGACATTCTTTTTTCTTGCTATCAAATATGCATGCATATGTCTATATTACATATATATCGAATGCCAAAAAACCCAAATAATATGACAATTATCCCAACTTTTGGAGATTAAAAAAACTAGATTTTAGCAAATGATATGAAATTATAAATCCACCTTTAAGTTTGTCTACACAATCACAAGCAACCACATTTTTTCAAGCTTTTTCGAGCTCGTTCCATGCTTAGTCTTTGATAAAAATGCCTTAAAAGTTGCAGTGGGAGCATGTTGCATAATGCATTAGTGAGAGGGTTATAGTGGCCTTCCAACCTTATGAAAAGGTGGTGGAGTTAGCATTGAATGTTATACATTGAATTTCAAAGAGACATATTAGCCTTTGCCAAATATGCCTCACAAGTTGGAGCAAGGGTTTGTATTGACACATGTCCACATCGGAGTTTTTGTGATGGAAATAGGTGTAAGCTCAATGTGCTTAGGTTTTATGTGCACTTGTTTACATGATTTTTATGGACACGGGTTCAGATCCTTGTTCATCAACAAAACCCAAGATATCTGCCCAACAGGGGAGATCTCTGTCAGTAAAACTTGCGATGCAGATGAAGTCTCACCTGAGATATATTATTGATAACTATCATAATCAAGTTTATGTACTTATGAGGGGGATTTCCTTATTACAACACTATCAAGCGACTGGACTAAAACATGGAATAGACCTCTATCTCATGCATTCATTCAAGAAGATAACATTTTGATCTATCGACATAGATAACATTATATAACATAAAGCATTAACATTAACTCATATTCCATACAATCATATCATTATATGTGTGACATAGATATATAATTTTATAGTTCGACACATTCAATTAAGCTCATTCACAACAGATAGACATTCGACATAAAAAAAATATTAAAGACACACAGACACAAGATTTAACATGGAAACCCATCCAGGAAAAACCATAAAGATTCTCTTCATTTGGCATGAGAAATAGTTTAGCATCTTTGGTTTGCACACTCAACTTGCATACTCTTCTTTTGATATTCTTTACAATTCATGTATTCTTCTCTCATCTCATGCTCGCTGGTTTAGGTCTCTCTATTTTTTCTTTCTCTTTGAATGGCCCAATCTGCACACATCTTGGATCGATGCTTTTAGGCTTTACAACTCTTGCTTTATTTCCTTGGTAATTCACACATAGCTTGGATCAACATTTTTATAATATTTTTACACTTCTTGATTTAACCATCGACTAACTCTCAATTATCAGTCAACAAGTTGTCTTTCTAATTAAACCCATCATATTACATCTAAAAATAGGCACTATCAGACCAAATTAACGTCATGTTTTATTACTAAAAGCAATATTTTAGTCTAACTAATTCTTTACCATAAATAGGTCGACTCCCTATCTCAACTTGCTTTCTTCCTCTTCTATCATGGCTCCTTATGTCACAGTATTTGCTTGTCATGCGAATGAAATCTTCATCTTTCTAAGAAAAATTATGTCTAACTTTTCCTAGGGCCAACAGGCCCCCAACGCTCACATGTGTCTCATCCCAAGCAACATTAGTCACAAATATCAACCAGTGTGACCTTTCTCTAAAAATATTGAAAGGTTTTCATGACTTGTTATGTTTCCTATTGCACTTTCTCTTATTCTGTCTTCAATTTTTCCACAATTTTTGGAATTGATATGTTCTGAAGTTGTCATTCCTGTCGAAGCCAAAACTTGTCACACCTTTTCATAAACATGTTCAATAATACTTGTTACTTTGTCTGCTTCTGCCTGAATTTATACGACACAGCCTGTTCTTTTCTATTGTTGTGGGTGTAGTTTGGCTACTTGATGTTGTAGTTTCTTAATATCAGTAGCCTTGGCCATCTTTTCTATTGTCATGTTTATCTTTTTCACCTCATGCTTTAGTTTTCACCGCAATAGAGTTATGGCTGGCCGCACCGCTTTATCCTCTAGAAGGCCAGAGGTATGTCGAGTAGGTAAATAATGAAGGGCATGATGGATATCTGGACCATATATACAATATTACCTCTATGATGGATGATTATGTGAATCCGACATGTTAACACTAAAAAGTGTTCACCTAGCTCTACATGGTCTAAAGTATGACCACTCCTTCTGTTGTTGTGTGTGTAGTTTGGATACTTGATGTTGTATTTTCTTTATATCAGTATCCTTGGCCATCTTTTCTATTGTCAACAGCTTTTTCACTTCATAATTTAGTTGTTTAAAGTTTGCCTCAGCAATATGAAACCGCTCTGTCACCTGCTCCAACTCTGTGTCATCAATCAAGGCTTCCCATGATTGAGAAACTTGTTCGACTGCTTCTTCCATATTTTGCATAGCCTCAGTCGCTTCCTTTTTCCCTTTTCCAGTACCTTTGAAGGTGCAATGGTTGTTATTTTGGATTCCAACTCTGCGACTTGCTTGCAGATGTTCTCAGTGACCTCATCTAGTCTGAATAATTTTGCTTCTTCAAACATTTCTAGTGTGATACCTTCATCCTTGAAGTTGCTACAAGTCATTGTGCCTGCTGCTTCCAGTCGCTTCCTCTCATCCTTCTAGGTGTTAGATTTATTCTCAATTTCTTTGACTATTTGTTTGAGCAATGATATGATTTTCTTTGATGTCTTCAGTTGTCCATATATATCACATTCCCTTGTTTTCATTTCTTTGAATGTATCCCGCTAAATAACATGCAATTGATACATTGGCACTGCAAAAAAATTGACAGTGGCATGGCCAATATCCTTGACCACAGCATTGAGATTTGGCATTCCTTGATCAATTTCTTGACCAACTACTTTATTCTTTGTTTGTCCCATCATTGACGGTATTTCGACAGGTCACTCATCAGATGGGCTAGCTTGGTCCAGGGATATGGTTGAATATGGTGCTTGGTCGACCGCTACTCGAACTTATTTCATTGTAGTAAAAGGTACATGTATTAAATCAATAACCTACTTACCAGTTTTGTATGGAATTCATCAATCTTCCTACATCTTTGGTTTGCAATTTCTTCCATTCTATCTAGGAGCATATTATATTCATCATTTGTAGGACTAAGAATCCCAGATGAACTGTTGGCCTTCCTCTTCTTGCAACTCATCTTAGTTTTTTCTAAACACTTTCTCTTATCGCCTAAATATGGATCTGTTGGGGTCACGTTGGATTCATCTTTATTGTAGGGAGATCCCCATGGGCTTTCTACTGGTGGATTGCCTCCCTGATCTCCATTGTGTTTTTCTGGCGGGTCATCCTATAGCAAGTATATAAATATGCCTAAGATAAAATAGATACATAAGACACAAATATTTTCACCGGGGAAACCATAAAGGAGAAAACCCCACAAACTTCCTCAGAATAGTACAGTCACAAATATTGTTTCATAAGAATATTAATCCTAGATATAAGAAGTATTCAACATCTATCTATCTCTACTCCTTGTCTCTCTCTCTCTCATATGAACCTGAGTGAGTGTGAGGTGTGTATAAATGAGGGAGGGTGCCTCCCTATTTATATTAATCAAGTCACTAACCTATTACATCACCGAGGTAGACCTATTTACCCTAACAGGGTCGACTTCTCCTAGAAAGACTCCAAATACACATTACATGATGTTACACTGGGTACTATTGCCCCGACTTACAATGGAGGTTGTACCTCAAGGTCTATACACAATAATGACATACCGTAAGGAGATAAACACATCTTCGATGGGGGTACAACAAAATACAATGATAATATACATCAGAATATATTCTGAAGTTACAAATACATCAACACTCCCTCTTAACTAGGAAGGTATTCTCTCGCTTCTAGAGTCATCAACACATTTGGTCAAGTATTCATTGCGGAGTCATATAGTCATCATCATATATTCTTCCATCATCATCTTCTTATCGATCATCGAAAGGTGTTATCTATCACTAGAATTTTCTATAGAGCCAACCCTTTTTCATGTTGGATGTATTCCTAGTCCTCATCTAGGTCTTCATCTCATCTACAAGTAATCCATCGCGTATGAACTATCCAGGACCTTCTTTACATTACCATGGCAATAACATGCATCTCCTACCCTTATCTCGTCATATCTTGATCATCTCTTTTGTCCTGCACAAAATAAAATAAACACACAGAGCACAACCCAGATGCATACCACCTGTGCTTTATCACCATAGTAGTATGCCATGATATTTCACGTCATTAACACAACCTCTAACATCCACTATGCAAGAATCACCTAGGAGAACACTCAGTGCATTACGTCTCTGCATGGTCAACCTGCATTCTACCAGTAAAGAAAAACCACCTAAGTGCACCTCACCTGCTTCATGACCTTATCATCTCCAACATGGGAACACACACATATATAGATATATATGTAAGGACTGATTACGACCAAAGAACCTACTACACCAGGGATTTTATGTTCCAAGTCAACCTCAAGGACTTATTAGGTTTAAATAACCTTTGTCCAAGATCTTTTCCATTCAGAGAACCTTCGAGGTTTATTACATATGAGTAACTTGCATACCACACCAAGGCTCTTTTTACACTCAGACAACCCACAAGAGTTATTACATATAAATAACCTACATACCATGTTAGGACTCATATTTACATTCTGATAACCTGTCTCGGGACTTATTACATCCAAATAACATGTGTACCACGCCAGGGCTCATATTTACATTCAGATAACCTGTCTTAGGACTAATTATGTCTAAACAACCTGCATATCATTCCAAGACCCGTATTTACACTCAGACAACCTACATGACTGATTACGTCCGAGCAACCTGCTACACCATGATCTTTTCTGCTCATAAAACTTGTCTCATTTCCCATGTGAGATATCATGCATCACAATCTTTTGGTCTCTCGTTATTTCTAGCATAGAAACATATCAGGACTTACTACATCCAAGGATATCATGTGAGCTTCACTAGGACTTATTACATCCAAGGACAACCTAAAGGACTTATTATGTTTGAGCAACCTACGATATTCATCGATATTTTATGCTATGACAACTTGTCTCTCCAACTATGCTAGAATTCATCACTCCCTCTTTCAAGGGGTCTTTCTCTAGATCACACCAAGTCTTTCTCTGAAGTACTTGAACTTCACTATGGCTAGAGGCTTGGTTAACACATCGTCTTCCTGCTTGTTTGTTTCCATGTACTGGAGCTTCACTTCTCCTCTCTGCACCATATCCCTGATATAGTGGAACTTGATCTCTATGTGCTTCAACTTGTCATGGAACACAGGGTTCTTTGACAGCTTCACTCAACTTTAATTGTCCCAAAAGATACAAGTCACATCTAACTGCAGATCAAACAAATTAGACAATAGCTTCCATGGCCACTCTGCTTCATAACTAGCCAAGAAAGTGACAACATACTCTTCCTCAACTGTACTCAGCACCATGCATGACTTCTTCCTGCTAAACTAGGAGATCATTCTAGATCCCAAATTGAAGCAACAACTTGAATTCCTCTTCCTATCAGTGGCACTACCTACCCAATTCGAATCAACATAACCATGTAGATTAATGTTCTGATTCACATCATACTTGATCCCATAATATATTGTACCTTTTAGGTACCTCAATACATTCTTTATAGTTATTAGGTGAACATGTTTCAAATCCGTTGGGAACTGACTCAGGGTGCTCACTGCAAAGCATATGTCAAGTCTCGTATTCGTCAGATACATCAATGATCCAATCATTTGATGATACATCATGGAATCAACCGACTCTGATGAAGCATCATGCAAAAGCTTCATGTTTGATGCCATAGGTGTGGCTATCACCTTGCAGTCCAACATTTTGAATCTCTTCAGAATATCTATTGTGTACTTTACTTGACCAAGGAAAATCCCATATGCATTATACCACAACTCCATGTCTAATAAGTAGTGCATCATCCGTAGGTATTTCATCTTGAACTATGTAGCAAGACTCCTCCTTACATCTTTAATGAGTTCATCTTTTCCCGTAGCAGGAGCATCCCTCATCTTTCGCCTTCAACCTTGAAGTAAAGGTTGGAATCATCTTTACTTTTGGTAAATCCTTGGCTCATGAGGAAGCTATCCATCATGTTGTACCATGTCCTCGGTGAATGTTTCAATCCATACAAGGCCTTCTACAATTTGCACACATGATTCTTCCTATCGTGTGTCTCGAATCCTAGTGGTTGTTCCATGTACACTTCCTCCTCGACTACACCATTCAATAATGATGTATTGGCATCCATATAGTGTATCTTCCATTTCATAACTGCATCTAATGCAAGCATGGTCCTAATGGAAGTGTACCTCACCACAGGTGCAAATGTCTCTTCGTAGTCTATGCCTTATTTCTGTGAGAAGCCTCATGCTATGAATCTTGCCTTGTATTTCTTGATGTTACCATCTTCATTATGATTGATCTTATAGATCCACTTCGAAGTCACGACTTACTTCTTTTCCGGTGTCGGTACTATAATCCATGCATATTTCCTCATGATATATTGATATTCCTCGATCATGGCATCCTTCCATTATTTCCTATCTAAAACCTCTTCATAGGTGGAAGGTTCCTTGTCAATGATGTCACACAGCAGGGACATATAGTTGTTGTAAGGATTTGGCCTTTTCTTTTCTCTGTGTGTTCCTTCTGGAGTGCCATACCTTTCTGCTTCTTGTATGAGCTCTTGTTCCCATGTTGGTTTACTCTTGTGGGAGTCCTTCTCAGGAAGTGTCTCTAATATGTTATGATATTCATGGTCTTCTGGAATTGCTTCTCCAATTTCCATATCTCGGACTCTCATTTCGTCAATTTCCTCGACCTCTTGAGTAAGTAGCCTCCTGGGTCTAAAGTATGTCGAGTCTTCATCAAAGGTTACATCTCTACTGATTTCAATATTCTTAAATCCTGGGAAGTATATTTTGTAGGCCTTTGATGTATCATTATATCCTACGAATATACCCGTCCTCCCAGAAGGCTCGTGCTTGCTCCTATTCTCCTTTGGGATATCTACGTACACCAGGAAACCAAATATTTTAAGATGGATGTCTTTTGGTTTCTCTCCTAAGAAATATTATTCTAGACTTTTGTTCTCAAGTACTCGATGAGGAGTATGGTTCTATACGTACACAATTTTTCATAATTCTTCCACCTAAAGGTGCATAGGAAGATCCTAGTCATGTAGCATTGCTTTCAGTGCTTCCATTATGGTTTGGTTATTTCGTTCTGCAACCCCATTTTGCTGAGGATTATATGGAGTGCTCAACCCCCTCCTAATCCCAAACTCTCTGTACAGTTGCTTGAATTCGTTTGAGGTGAAATTTTAGCCATTGTCTTACCATAGAGTCTTGATCTTCCTTTCATTTTGGTTCTCGACCAAGTATTTATATTCCTTGAACTTACTGAATAATTCACTTTTCCCATTCAAGAAATATATCCAAGTCTTATGCGAGAATTCATTTATAAAGGAAAAATAATACACATACCCTCTTAATGAGCTACAAGACATGGGTCCACATACATCCGAGTGTACTATCTCCAGTATTCCTTTAGCCTTGCTTTCACTGTTGGGAAATGTATTCTTTGCATTCTTTCCTTGTGTGCATCCTTTGCATATTCCTTCTTTCTTTGCTTGGATCACTAGAAGTCTGGAGACTGCTTTTCTTTCCATTGGTAGTGCACATGTGCAAGCCTTTGGTGCCATACTTCACTTGGTTCTATTGAATCATGAACCAATGATTGTTGAGTCTATCCTTTTAGTTTGTACAAGCCACTGTCTTCTTCTCCAAACATTGTTACATCATCTATTATCTTTCCTTAGGACACATTAGAACTTGGCCATCGACAAATGAAACTCTCATTCTCTTTGCATGTAGTGCAGAGATGGAGAGAATATTCTTCTTCAATCCTGGAACATATAACACATCCTTCATATTTAGGGTTTTCTCGGATTCTAGCTTGTATGAAGCTACTCCACTCCCTTTTATGGGGTATTGATAATCATCCCCAAGTTTTACCTTGTGAGGTGACACATGATCACACATATTAATGAATAATTCTTTATATCTAATCACTTCTCTTCATGTGAGATAGTTCTCGTAAGTTTTTTGGTTAGCACATATTGTTCATCATAATCATCCTTCTCTCTTTTGAATCTTTTGTTTGTTAGTTCATCATGTTCGACAACATGAGCATGGTGTCTCCTTTTCATAATGGGATAGTCTCTTGCAAAGTGCCCCTTTTCACCACAAGTATATCATCGAACATTGGAAGGATCTCTCTTGATCTTCTTTTGTTTCTTGTCCTTCTTCTTGTTGTGATGGTAGTTCTCCTTCTTCTCCTTCTTCTTGTAGTTCTTCCTGGTGTGAACGATGAGAGATTGATCTTTAGTTTCTCCCATCTTCTCTTCTCTTGTTACGAGTTAAGATTCTTCTTGTGTGCATTCTTCTAGGAGTCTGCTAAAAGAGATCAGCCTCCTTCTTGCACAGATTCCTTGAATTAATGATTCCCATGATCTAGGGAGAACATTCAAGGTAGACATTACAATTTCTCCTTCATCGACATTCTCTTCAACTGCTTCAAGTTGTTCTTTGATTTGAGCACCCCTTGTTAATTTATATTGTATAGGCTCGGAGTTGTGTATCTTCACATTCTTCAACTGGTTCCTCAAAGTCATCTTCCGGTTGATGTTCTTTCCCTCAAACTTCTTTGTCAAAGAATCATATACTTTGTTCGGTGTCTTGAATGATTACACATAGGGGATGAGGTGATCCTTAATGGAATATGCAATGATTCTCTTGGCCTTAGCCAAGTTCTTCTTATGAGTATCCTTAGCCTCATTTCCCTCTGGTTCTAGAACTTCTCCAGTGATTACTGATCCAAATCATTCTCTTCAAGGATCAAGGAGATTCGGTACTTCCATGCTCGGAAGTTATCATCCCCTCCAATATTGTCCTCAAGCTAAGTATGGTGAGTCATCTATTCAAATGATAACCTCAAATGGAAGTATAATAGATTTAGATCTTACTGATTTGAGGTGTCTGACCTAGTTCTGGAGCTAGCTGAGCTAGGGTTTGATAGAGAAACCATAATTTTCCAAACTTGGAGTTTGGGAATTTTGTTTGGACAGAAATATGTGCCTTCTTGAGGCGAGTTGCTCAATAGTGTCCTTTCCTAAAAATTGAGGTGGGAATCCTCTGAAACTTTATGCCCTAGTTTCTCCCGGCACTAGTGATAGGGTCAAAATTGAAACTTTTTCAAATCTGAAACTTCTTTCGCCAAAATATGCACCCTACTGAGGTGAGTTATCCTAGCCCTCTTTTCTTGATGATATGTGGAGAGAAGACCTTAAACAAGGAATCCCTTATTTCCACTGCTGCATAGTGCCTTCTTTTAGATAGGCTTTGATACCATGTTAGTTTTTCTTAGATCTTGTTATCTTAGTTAGGATCTTTATCTGAAAGAATAAGAAGTACAACAATATGCATAAGATAGAACAAATACACAATACACAAAGATTTTCACTGGAGAAACCATAAAGGAGAAACACCCACAAACTTCCTCATAATAGTACAGTCACAAAGACTGTGTCATAAGATGATCAATCCCAGAAATAAGAAGTCTTAAACAACTCTCTCTCTCTCTCTCTCTCTCTCTCTCTCTCTCTCTCTCTCTCTCTCTCTCATGCAAACTTGAGTGAGTGTGAGGTGTTTATAAATGAGGGGGGCACCTCCCTATTTATACTAGTAAAGTGAATGACCTATTACATGACCGGGGCCGACCTGTTACCCTAACATGGCTAAATTCTCCTAGAGAGACTCCAAATACACATTACATGATGTTACACTGGGGAGTATTGCCTTGACTTACAACAGAGGTTGTACCTCAAGGTATATACACATTAATGACATCCCAAAAGGGGGTAAACACATCTCCAATGGGGGTACAACAACATACAATGATAATATACATCATAATATCTTTCGATGTTACAAATACATCAACGCTCATGACTCAAATGAAAATATCTCATTCCTATATAGAGGAGACAAAGGTGTGTTATAAAAACTAATAGACCCAAGCCGACATACATAATATGTAATACACCATAATATAGGGGGTAATGTGCCACATTATAGGGGGAATGTGCCCAATATTTAGGGCTTAACAAACAATTTTACTTATTTTTTACTTATGCATACACATTTTTTTGGAATATGTTTAAAAAGGGGCAGATTTGTAATTATGTTCCACAAGTTTTGATAATTTTTTTAATAATAATAATAATCTATTTTTAAGGTCACCGCCAAGCGAGACACCAAACTGGTGTGTAACAAAGCTATTATAATTTGGCTTCAATTTTGTGGTAAAAAATATGTTGCCTTTTGGTATTATCCCATATTTTTTATGTTTAGAGGAGCAAGTTGGTTAATGGGGAATTATATTGCATATGATGGTGGTCCCACCTATTTATATTATATTTCTTTTTCATATTATATTTGAACTAAGTTGCTTTATTTATTTATTCTAAATTAGCATATTAACTAAAAGGTACTTCCCAACACCTCTAACTTCTTGCAAGGATAGAAAGGGAGGAAGGAGGAGAAACAAATGTCCACATTTATTGTTTTCTTCCATATTTTTCCCTACCTATTTATCTTTTGCAAAGCAAAATTGGTTCTCCAAATAGCAGTAGTATTGTATCATTTGCTTGGATATGTTCACAATCGACATGCCATCGGTATACAACTAGCAGTCCTCCTCAACTACCATTAGTAATGTGTCATTTTCTTCAATTAGTGCACATGTGCATTATGGAATTACATGTATGAACATACATACTGGAATCAGCTAGAAGACAAGCAACACAGTTGTCACTATGCACATATTTGCCAAGTAACCCCATGCTTTGTGTGTGCAAGGACTTGATCCCTATGGAAGCAAAGACTGTTAAAGGTCAACTTCTTCCATTCTATATAAGAGCAGATTATATTCATCATTTGTAGGACTGACAATCCCAGATGATCCGTTAGCCTCCTCTTCTTACAACTCGTCTCAGTTTTTTCTAAACACTCTCTCTTATTGCATAACTTTGGATCTGTTGGGGTCATGTTGGGTTCATCTTTACTATTGTAGGGAGATCCCCTTGGTATTTCTACTGATGTATCGCCTCCCTGATCTCCATTGTTTTTTTCTGACGGGTCACCCATCACAACACTTCTTCTATAGAGAGTTGATCCTCTACGAAAGGTACTCACCATTCTTCAGGCTAATCCTAAATAATGTCTTCAATTCTTTAGTGGATAGTTGAAATTGTGTCACTAACCAGTGGATCTGGGGGTCCTATCGGGCTTGTAAAAATATATGGTGTACCCCGACTGGAAATATTATAATATTTCAAACCATTTGATGAGTTCTTCTGTTATTCTCGACTTCTTATTAACAAAATGCCAGATTTCTTCTGCTTGTAGATAAAACTCAATATTGTTATCTTTCTGTCTATGTGGGTTCTCTTGTCAATCAAAAATTTTGGTATCTGCCTCCTTGTATGGCATGGGGACATATACCCCTTAGTATTCAGGTGATTATTCCCATGCGACAAATGAGATTAGAATTAAAAGCAATGAGTACTTAAAGGGGTTACCTTTATCTTGTGCATCGATGACATTTGCTAGTAGCTCATTCAACAAATATGTTTCCCAGTTCATATGGACACCGGCTGTGCATTTCTCTACTGCAAGAATTGTACCTGTTGTACACTGGTTAAGTCCCATCTTTCACAACAAATTACTAGTTAAGACCTTGGTTGCGAAACAAACAATAGTGTCATTGATAGAGGTAATGTCAAAGCCTCTCTTATCTCGTGTCATATTATGTTTTTCCTTCATTTTATTGACTAGGGTTGTATCCTGGTCCTTACCAGTGAAAAAGGGTGTTGGCTCAACTCCCACAAGGAAGTCCTGTGATATATGATATTAGCTTGACATCAACTAATTTTTCATGTCGATCCATAGACATCCTCCATGAAAACACACCATTAGTTGTTTTAGGCATGCATTAAATTTTGTTGTTCGACCAAAATGCGGCATGTGTATGAACAACAAGAGGCCTGATTTATCCAATCCTTTGGCCAAATCCATCAGAACAATGTGAATCAGGCCATCCTCAGTTTCCCTGATAGTAGTCAGATATTTGTCCATGGCATGTTCCAGGAACTTGCGTCGGTCATGGTCGATGAATCCCAATTTCTTTAAGTTTGGTTTAATGTTGGACGTCACTTGAACTCCTTTAGGAATGGACAGTGATACCAACTGATACTTCACATTCTTACTTATAGTAACATTTGGTGCTTCTTATGGCCTCGGTGGAACATAGTCAGGCAACATGGATTCCGACCTTGTTGCTTCATATTTAGCTGGACATGTTGTTCGCTTCCTGCGACCAGTTCCATGGCTAGAATGTTTCCTTCTTGATGTGTCAGGTGGGTCTAGTTGTAAAAAAACTTATGGTATCGTTGGTGACTATGAAACAACTTTTTATGTTCTTCCATAATTGGTGTAGGTGAGGGAATCTCAACTCTTGATTATTGAATGGTTCTTGTGCTCAAGATTTAAATGACCATGCTCTCTAAAAATTATCTTCGGCTCAAACAATTGAAAACAAATAGTGCAACGAATAATTTTCAATCAATTGGATGTAATAGAATGCAAAGCTTTGGCGTGAAGATGTTTTAGATCAACAAGTTTAATCAGTTGTTCACTCACATGATCTTGCAATAAATTTAAAGGTGGTGGCAAATTATGTCACATGGGGAAATCTTTATAATCATCTCAAAGAAACCACCAACCAAACTGTCACTTCACCTGTTAGTTCATCGGTAGTTATTGTGCATTAATGGAAAATGTGACTAAAAAGCACGCCGCCAAAATCTTCCATTACTTCATATTAGTTGTCATCCAATTGTCATCGGTGACAAAAATCCATCATGTGACAACAATTACTCTTTTACAACAAGCATATAGTCTGTGACATAATTCTTCTTTTTGTAATAGATGGACAGTCTGCTACTAAATTTTTATCAATTTAGACAGTATTATCTTAGGATCTTATCTGAGAAAATAACATGCATAGCAATCAAACACAAGAGACAATAGACACAAAGATTTTCCTTGGGGAAACCATAAAGGAGAAAACCCCACAACTTCCTCAAAGATAGAATAAGCACCAATGGCAGCAGTAAAACCCAAAGACAGTAAGATGATCTCTGACAACTGTTCTCTCTCTTATCCCAGCTCCTTCTCTCTCAGCCATGCGCTACAACTGAGTGTGAGTGATTGTGTGATAAATAGAGAGACTCAGTATCTATTTATACTAATTTTCGACTTGACATTAACTCACCAGGGCCGACTTCTCTAGGAGATTCTAACAATCCTAGTGCCCCACAACCATGGGGACTTTAACCCTTGATCAATAAGGAGGGTTGGGTTACCCTCTATGACTTTACATGACTTGTTTACATTACTGATTCTCCCGATAGGAGCATCAGGGTATGACATGACTCAATTACATTACTGATACTTCTCGATAGGAACATCAGGGTACAATACATAAGATATACAAGTGACTACATTCTGAAGTTACAAATACATCAACACTCCCTCTTAACTAGGAAGGTATTCTCTTGACACAATTCATCAACACAAGTCTTCTTCTCTGGATCAAGTCTGGATCATCACTTGATCATCATCGAAACTGGATCATCATCAAAACTAGATCATCATAGGATCATCATCAAAGCTAGATCATCATCATCATTGCTTTTGTTATCTCGATCAATTGGTGCTATCTCTCAATTCTACTCGTCATAGGAATTTCTACAGAGCCAGCCCTTTTTCATGTTGGTTGTACGCCTATCCTCCATGTAGGCCTTCATCTTCTTCAACACTTATATCTAGCCATGGGAGGAACACATCCAGCAACCATGTCAAAAAGGCCTGCCCAAAACTCACATCTGACCATGGGAGGAACACATCCAACAACCATGTTAGAAAGGCCCAACACTCACATCTGAGCATGGCAGGAACACATCCAACAACCATGTCAGAAAGGCCCAGCACTCACACCTAACCATGGGAAGAACACATCCAACAACCATGTCATAAAGGCCCAACACTCACATCTGACCATGGGAGGAACACATCCAACAACCATGTCAGAAAGGCTCTGCACTTACATTTGACCATGGGAGGAACACATCCAACAACCATGTCCAAAAGGCTCTGCACTTACATCTGACCATGGGAGGAACACATCCAACAACCATGTCAGAAAGGCTCTGCACTTACATATGACCATGGGAGGAACACATCCAACAACCATGTCAGAAAGGCTCTACACTTACATATGACCATGAGAGGAACACATCCAACAACCATGTCAGAAAGGCTCTGCACTTGCATATGACCATGGGAGGAACACATCCAACAACCATGTCAAAAAGGATCTGCACTTACATCTAACCATGGGAGGAACACATCCAAAAACCACGTCAGAAAGGCTCTGCACTTACATCTGACCATGGGAGGAACACATTCAACAACCATGTCAGAAAGGCTCTGCACTTACATCTGACCATGGGAGGAACACATCCAACAACCATTTCAGAAAGTATCTGCACTTATATCTAACCATGGGAGGGACATATCCAACAACCATTTCAGAAAGGCACATGGACTCATCACTTCCCCTTGGAGGGAACCTCGATCTGGAGAACATCGAGCTTCTCCCTGAAGTACTCAAACTTCACTTTGGCTAATGGTTTGGCCCAACACATTAGCTATATGCTCATCCGTTGCAACATACTAGAGCTTCACTGCTCCTCTCTGCACCATATCCCTGATATAGTGATATTTGATCTCGATATGCTTTAACTTGTCATGGAACACCGAGTTCTCAGACAACTTCACACAACTCTAGTTGTCGCAATATATACAAGTAGCATCCAACTGGAGATCAAATAAATAAGATAGTAGCTTCCTAAGCCACATTGCCTCACAACTAGCCGAACAAGTTGTGACATACTCTACTTCGGCTGTACTCAGTGCCATGTAGGATTCATTCCTGCTAAACCAAGATATCACACCTGATCCCAGTACCCCGAAGTGATCTTCCTATCAATGGCTCTACCTGCCCAATCTGAATCCACATAACCTTCTAGGTTAATATTCTAATCCACCTCATACTTGAGCCCATAATCAACCGTACCCTTCAGGTACCTCAGAATATGCTTTGCAACAATCAGGTGAACATGTCTCGGATCTTTCAAGAACTGGCTCAATGTGTTCAGCAAGGAAATGTTTGGTATTGTTTTGGTCAGGTACATCAAGGACTCAATCATCTGATGATACATTGTAGCATCAACCGACTCTGATGAAGCATCACTCAATAGATTCAGGTTCGATGCCATAGGTGTGGTCATGGCCTTGCATTCCATCATCCTGAACCTCTTCAGGATCTCTACTGCATACTTCCCTTGTCCCAGGGATATGCCATCCGTATCCTGCCACACCTCCATGCCTAGAAAGTAATGCATCATACCCAAGTCCTTCATCTCGAACTTAGCAATAAGATTCCTCTTCATGTCAACAATCAACCCATCTTCACCTGTTTCAAATAGGGCATCTACATATAGTAGGAGTATCACTGGGTTCCATTCCTCAACCTTGTAGTAAAGGTTGGAATCTGCTTTACTTTTGGTAAAGCTCAAACTAGTCAGGAAGCTATCAATTCTGTCGTACCATGTCCTAGGTGCCTGTTTCAAACTGCGCAGGGCTTTCTTCAATTTGCACACATGATTCTCCCTATCATGTGTCTCAAAACCGAGTGGTTGCTCCACATATACTTCCTCTTCTACTACACCATTCAAGAAAGTTGTCTTGACATCCATCTGGTGTATCTTCCATTTCATTACTGTAGCCAGAGCAAGTATGATATGATGGAAGTGTATGTCGCTATAGGTGCAAAATTTTCTTCATAATCTATTCCTTCTTTCTGGGAGAAGCCATGAGCCACAAACCTTGCTTTATATTTATCTATGCTGCCATCTGCAACATGCTTGATCTTGTACATCCACTTGGAGGTCACAATAGACTTCCCCTTTGGTCTTGGAACAACATCCCACACA
Organism: Pseudotsuga menziesii; assembly: GCA_001517045.1. NCBI lineage: Eukaryota > Viridiplantae > Streptophyta > Pinopsida > Pinales > Pinaceae > Pseudotsuga > Pseudotsuga menziesii. The sequence goes on from LPNX011176372.1 coordinate 905,049, forward strand.
TCATTCTTCATGATCGACTAGTACTCTTTGATCATAGCATCCTTCCACTCTTTCTTTTCTATTGCTTCTTCATAATTTGAAGGTTCTTTATCAATGATGTCACATAATAAGGCTACATAACCGGAGCAAGACCTGCTTCTTTTCTTCTCTCTGTGTATCTCTTCTGGAGTCCCATATCTTTCTGCACCTTGGATAGCTTCTCATACCCATGTAAGTTTCCTCTTGTGAGGATTCTTCTCTTGGGGTGGATCTACAAGTTCCTGGGGTTCTTCTATTTCTCGATCTTCTTCTTGAGTTGCATCGTTCATAGTTGTATCTCGAATCCTGGGTACTTCTTTTTCTTCAAGTTCTTCAACTGGTCTCTTTCTAGATTTGTTGTAAGCTGAGTCTTCATCGATCTTCTTGAATCCTGGGAAGTATATTCTATAAGCCTTCAAGCTTTCACTATATCCCACGAATATACCCTTCTTTCCTGAAGGATCTACCTTTGTCCTCTTTTCTTTTGGAATGCATATGTACACTAGACAGCCGAATATTCTGAGATGACTGATTTCTGGTTTCTTGTCGGAAAAGACTTCTTCAAGTGTCTTGTTCTTGAGTACTCTATGAGGAGTACAGTTCTGTACATACACAGTTGTCCTAGCAGCTTCTGCCCATAGATGCATAGGAAGATCTTGATCATGAAGCATCGCCTTTGCTACTTCCATGATCATTCTATTCTTCCTTTCTGCAACTCCATTCTATTGTGGATTATATGGAGTGGTCAACTCCCTCTTAATCCCTGAATCTCTGCATCATTCATTGAATTCATTTGATATGAATTCTCCACCATTATCTGATCGAAAGGTCTTGATTTTATTTTTTGTGTGGTTCTCGATCAAGACTTTGAATTCCTTGAACTTACAGAATACTTCATATTTTTTTTTCATAAAGTATATCCATGTCTTCCTAGAAAAATCATCAATGAAAGAAACATAGTATACATACCCGCTTAGAGAACTGGATGACATTGGACCGCATACATCAAAGTGGATGATTTCCAAGATTCCTTTTTCCTTGCTCTCGCTACTTGGAAATGTCTTCTTTTTGTTCTTTCCTTTCACACATCCTTTGCATACACCTTCATGTTTTTCCTGTATTTCTGGAATACCTTCAACAACTTTGCTTTCAAGTGGTAGTTCCCTATAGTGCACATGTGCAAGCCTTCTGTGCCAAAGTTCATTTGGCTCTACTGGTTCATGGAACAAAGCTTGTTCTGGTTTGACCTTCAATTTGTATAGTCCTCCCTCTTGCTCTCCAATCACTACTGCATCATATATAGTCTTTCCTTTTGGCCACATAAGGACTTGGCCATCTATGAATGCAACCCCCATGCCTTTTGCATCTAATGCAGAGATAGAGAGAAGATTCTTCTTTAGCCCTGGTATAAACAAGACATCCTTCATCTTCATAGACTTCCCAGATTCTAGCTTATAGGAGGATTCACCACTACCTTTTATAGGACACTGGTAGTCATCCCCAAGTTTCACCTTGTGGGGTGATTCATGTTCGAATAGTTTCACAAAGGATTCCTTGAATCCCGTCATGTGTTTGGAATCCCCACTGTCTATAAGCCAGTCATTGCTTCCATGTGAGACAGTTCACGTGAAAGCAAAGATTAAAACATATTCTTCATCACTTGAAGAATCATCACTTTCTTGTTTGATTCTCTTCTTGGGAGGCTTATCATCCTCTATAGTGTGAGCATGATGTCTTTTCTTGTTTCCCTTCTTCTTGTGAGAGCCATTTTTGTTTCTAGGACAATCTCTGGCAAAGTGTCCTCTTTCATCGAATGTATGGCATCTGAATTTAGGTATATTTCTGTTAGATCTTCTAGGGTTATCTTTCTGGTGGGAGTGCTTACCTTTGTGATAGTATGTTCTGCTTTTCTTGGATTGTACTATGGGAGCTTGATCTTCACTTCCCATATTTTCTTTTCGGGCTATTATTCGAGCTTCTTCTTGTGAGCATTCTTCCCATGGCCTACTAAACTTGACTAGATTCTTTCTTGCATAGATCCCTTGAATGAAAGAGTCCCATGCCCTAGGGAGACCATTCAAGGTGGTCATCACAATTTCTACATTTTATACTTCTTCATCTACTGCTTCAAGTTGTTCTTTGATCTGGGAGACCCTTGTAAAGTATGACTGTATGGTCTCTACATTTTGAATCTTTACATTCTTCAACTTGTTCCTCCAACTCATCTTCTGATTTATGTTCTTTCCTTCAAACAACTTGATCAGGGCATCAAACATTGCTTTAGGTGTCTTTAGGGAGGACACCTGTGGTATTAGGTGATCCTTGATTGAATCAGCAATAACCCTCTTAGCCATGACCAATTTATTTTTGTGTAAGGACTTAGCCTCATCTCCCTTTGGAACTGGAACCTCTTCACTAATGTAAGAGTCTAACTCATTTTCTTCCAGGACCAGGGAGATCCTATATTTCCAGGATCAGAAGTTGTCAGCTCCCTTAAGCTTTTCATCAAGCTTGGTGTGATGAGACATCTTAACAGAGAACCTCAAATGGAAATACAAAATATTTAGATCTTACCAATTTGAGAAGCTGAAAACTATATCTAGAGCTGATCTTCTGCAGTGTCGATTTCCTGGTTCTAGAGAAAACTAGGGTTTGACTTTCCCAGAGTTCTACCCAACCAAAAACCTCGATTTTTGTCTCTAAACTTTGATTTTGAGGAGGAGAGTAATCCTAGCCTGGGCCCACTCAAAAATTCCTCTTCAATGAAAATCCCTAATTTCTCGATGTAGTGGTAGGTCAAAAACTGAGAGTGCTCAGAATCAGATTATGCTTCAACAGAGAGATGCGCCATTCAATGGAGGTTCATCCTAGCCTCCTTTTGTTGATGGATTGTGGAGGGAGACCCAAAAAGTAAGAAGCCCTAGCTTCCACAGCTGCATAGTGTCTTCTTCTCAGGTTAGCTCTAATACCATGTTATATTTTTAAAATTTAGACAGTATTATATTAGGATCTTATCTGAGAGAATAACATGCACAACAATCAAACACAAGAGACAATAGACACAAATATTTTCCTTGGGGAAACCATAAAGGATAAAACCCCACAACTTCCACAAAGATAGAATAAGCACCAATGGCAGCAGTAAAACCCAAAGACAGTAAGATAATCTCTTACAGTTGTTTTGTCTCTTATCCTAGCTCCTTCTCTCTCACTCATGCACTACAACTGAGTGTGAGTGACTGTGTGATAAATAGAGAGACTCACTCTCTATTTATACTAATTTTTTGACTTGAGATTAACTCACCAGGGCCAACTTCTCTAGGAGAGTCTAACAACCCTAGTGCCCCACAACTGCGGGGACTTTAACCCTTCATCAATAAGGATGGTTACCCTCTATGACTTTACATGACTTGTTTACATTCTTGATTCTCCCAATAGGAACATCGAGGTATGACATGACTTAATTACATTACTAATACTTCCTGATAGGAACATCGGGGTACAATACATAAAATATACAAGTGAATACATTCCAAAGTTACAAATACATCAACATCTGCGACCCAATTTCTTCTTTTGTGAAAGGAAGATAGTCTGCGACCCAATTTCTTCTTTTACGACAGACAGATTGTCTGCGACCCAGTTTCTTCTTTTGCGACAAACATATAGTTGGTGACAAAATTTCTTCTTTTGCGACATAAAATCTTGTGTGCAACAGAACTATGGTCTGTGACAACATTCTATACTCTGCGATATCAATTCTTGTTTTACAAAACACTCATAATCTTGTGAAAAAACTCATAAACTATAAGAAATAGAACTCATTAACAATGCGACAACAACACTCATAATTTTTTTTTGAACTATTAGCTATCTAAATTGCGGTTATCCTGATAATGCTTTAGTTGAATTCCATTCATTAATCCTTTGAACATTGTACCATCTAGTTTCTACAATTGCACTGCTCCTCCTTTAGTGATCTAAATGACAATATATGGTCCCAACCAATGTGTCTGAGGATTTCCATGATGCTTCAAAAACTTATTATCGTAGAGGAGAACAAGATCTCTAATTTGAAATTACTTGTGTTTAGTATGTCGGTTCTACCAAGCTTCATATCACACCTTCTTGACATTTAGATGATATCCTGTTACGAATCTGTCTTCTTCAAGTTGTACAAGTTGCAAAAATCTTTCTTCGACAGCACCATCATTTCAGTAATTGTAGCTATTCTTAGACTAAGTACAATATACTCCATTGGCATGACAACCTCTTGTCCATAAACTAGTCAAGATGGAGTTTGGCCTATCAACATTTTATAGGTGGTGTGATAGGCCCATAATAATGCAGATATTTTTAGATCCCAAACATCTCTTTGAACATTACAGATCTTTGACAATGCGTTCTCTAGAATCTTATTGAATGCCTTGATAGTACCATTCACTTGTGGGTGATATGGTGTTGTCTTATGGTGCTGAATTTGAAATTCTTCAATTAATTTGTCAATCAGTTGATTGACAAAATGTGTGCCTTGATCACTTATCACAATATTTGGACATCCAAATTGGGTTAATACATGGTCGAACAAAAATCTTGCAGTAGTTGTGGCGATACATTCCTTTACTAGCATTTCTTCATCCCATCTGGTCAAGTAGTTAGTTGTAGTGATTATGTAATGTGCACCCGTTCTATTTTCTAGTGGATTAATAGGACCGATAAAATCAACAACCCATTTTTCAAATGCCTGTAAAGTTACCTTTGGTACTAGCAACATCTCATCTTGTCACAACTATTTTTCAGTTCTTTGGCAGATATCATAGTTGCAACAATAATATTTGGTGTCTGCATGTAGTGTAGGCCACCACAATCCAACCAGCAAAAGTTTTTGCATTGTTGCTTTTCCTACATAATGGCCTCCTGCGACACCTCCATGTGCTTCATTCAACACCATCGGTCACTCATGTTCCAAGACACAGTGACAAAGAATTTCATCTGGACCCATCTTGTATAACTATCCAGTGATCAACTGGAAATCTATAGCTTTGACAACCAGTTGTTTCTTTTGTGCAGTAATGAATCCCTCTGGTGCATATCCTATAGTTAATAAATGTATAATATATCTATAATGATCATCAAACATCTTGATGGTAAATAGTTGTGCGTCAAGGAGACTATCGTCAAGATTACTAGTCTCTTCTCCACTTTCTAGCCTCGAAAGATGGTCTGGTCCTGAATTCACTCGACCCAGCTTACCGATAATCTCAAAGTCAAATTCTTGGAAGAGGAGAATCCATTAAAAAATATTCCCCCATAACATTGGCTCATTGACCAGATATTTCAACGCAGAATGATCTGTATACATATTGAAATTCCCTCCCAGCAAATAGCGTCGAAATTTCTGAAGAGCATATACCATATCTAGTCCTTCTCTTTCTGTCATGGTATAGTTATTCTCTGTCGTTGGCACTTTTCTACTAGAAAATGTGATGGGATGATCAATAGAACCTTCGCCTGGATGTGCAAGTACAACACCCAGCGCTATAGATGATGCATCAACATGTACGTGAAATTCTTTCTTCCAGGCTGGAAAGACTACTATGGGTGTTATAACCATATTGTTATTCAAAACGTCTAGACTCTCTCTAAATTGTTCACTCCACTGAAACTTAATATCCTTCTTCAATAATTTCTCCATAGGGGCAGTCACCTATGCATATCATCTAATAAATTTTTTATAGTACCCTATATGTCCCAATGTAGTTCTTAATTGCTTTATTGTCGAGGGTGGTGGTAGATCGACGATAATCATGATCTTTACATGATCCATCAGTATTTTGTCACAACAAACCACATGACCCAAGAGAATTCCAAAAGGAGCACAAAAAATGCATTTCTTCAAATTAAGGGAAATTTGGACCTGTCGACATCATTGCAACATCATTATAAGACTCTCAATATGATCTTGTATGAGCCCAAATACCATCCAGTCATCAAAGTTGACTTCAAGGAATTTATGAATAAAATATTTAAAAGTATCAACCACTATCCTGGAAAATATAGCAAGAGAATTCTTGAGTCCAAAAGGAATTACTGTATACTGGAAGGATCCCACTCTGTTACAAAGGTTGTATTGTGTCAAGATTCCTTTGCAATTATGATCTAATGGTAACCAAAGAACCCGTCAATAAAGGAATATATTTTTTGTCCCCCAACACTCTCCGATACTTCATCTGTAAACAATGTCATAAATGGGTCGTGTAGGCAGGCATCATTTAACTTTCTTAGGTTAACACAAATACACACTTCACCAGCAATTTTCTTATCTTGTACTACCATAGGGCTAATACATTTGGATTCTTCAACAGGCTTTATAATGTTCGCATCCACAATCCTGTCTAACTTTGTTTTAACTTTTTCTTTGTACCTCATATTGAGCCGATAGGGTCATTGTTTAACAGGATTTGCGTCGGGCTTCAATGTAATCTTCATTTCTCCAATATCTCCAACAATTCCCTTCATTTCGGAAAACTTAGTGGGGAACCTTTCTGAGAGTCTCATCATCCTAGTAATCTCCAATATTAGCAAACTTTGGGTTCTCTAAAGAACTAATATTCACCTTCTTTATTTTCAAAGGATTCAGAAACTTGTCACTTGACACACCTGATCCTTCCACCACGTGAGTACCTTTAGACTCAGGAAAATTTATGTTGTGTGGGTCATCATCATCAGGTTCTCTTGTTACATTATAGCATTCCATCCAATGCTGGACCGTCACACTACTCTGATAAACATTTGTCATCGACATAGGAATATCTTCAAATATCTTAGTCTTGATTACATGTAGAGAAACATCAATTCAGGGATGATCATCAACAAATTCAAATGTGTCTGTGAAATTGGCAGTTAGCTCTTCCCATTCAATTGTTCCTTGTCGCAACTCAACCGGTGAACACCAGTTCCTAACTATCATGTCCAAAGTATGCATAAACTAATGGACCCATTCCTGTCGTGACAACGTCTCCCATGTTGCGTGACAATGTTCAATATGTTCGACAATATTAGTCAATCCTGTATATTTCATGCCAGTATAGAGCATCGTTTCTCCAAATCAAACTTCCAGCAGTCTTCAGCATTGTGACCATTCTTAAATAGTATGCTTGTGCGCAACCCACCATCTTACAATTGTATCCTTTAAATACAAAGTCCAAAGCTAAAAAACATTGAGGTTTTCTTACTTTCTCTTCCAATTCTATCAGAAACGATTCCAGGTTAGGCAAACCTTCATAGGTAGGTATATCACATACCTCAGTACCTACCCATCACACTGCTTTTGTAGTTCTTGTGCATCTTCACATGGATACTTCATGGAGTTGGCTCTACCAATTCTCTAAATATTCTCCTGAATCCAATGAGTAGGAACTAACACTCCGCCAACTAGGATTTCCATCAAATATCGTGTAATGGGGATTTCTCCCCTATTACGTGCAGAAGCACCAACCTTAGATCGTTGTGATCATAAGGAAGATTTCAATGGAAAAAATAAAAAACTAAACTAAACTAACAACTAAAAGAAAATATTTTTTATTATTTTAACATGTATATCGGCTAAACTAATGCAATAAACAAAAAAGTAAACATACCTTTCTCCTACAAGATGGGCCACCGTAGCCGTCCTTGGAAGTGGTTTTGCGGCTCCATGGGTTGGTTCTCTAGTTGTCTCCACAAACAGTTGTCTAACGGGGAATGGATCCAAAGTGGGTACAAAGAATGTCTCAACGTACATCATGGGAAATGGTGTGGAAACGAGAATGATGGCAGGGAAGTATGTGGAATACCTGAGAGCACAAATGTCACAGCATAACCACAAGTGAATGAGGAAAAAGGTATGAGTGGTTTGGGAGAGCCCTTCACAATGTATTTATAGTATGGTCTTAGGGTTTTTTAACCCAAGGTGATGACCCATGGTATATGTCTATGGATTTTTTACCTTTTCTCTTTTTTTAGGGTTTTTTAACCCTTTTTGGGAGAGAGTAAAGGTAAACCATAATAAATGCTCACTATCCCTTCATTTATGGGAAGGAATAATGGTGTTTTAGACCATTTTTGTTGAAATACAATTGTGAAGGTCAAAAGTAAGGGAAATATGGTGAAGATATGATGTATGTATATGGTTTAGACCATGTAGAGCTAGGTGAACACTTTTTAGTGTTAACATGTCGGATTCACATAATCATCCATCACAGAGGTAATATTGTATATATGGTCCAGATATCCATCTTGTTCTTCATTATTTACCTGCTCGACATACCTCTGGCCTTCTAGAGGATAAAGTGGTGCGACCACCCGTATCTCTTCATCTTCGAATGTTAAGATCTTGTTCTTAAACTTGATAATAGTTTGGTTATCCATGGTCCAGTCGATCCCAACAACGCAAGATATGGATTCGTAGCATCAGCAATATCTACCACTTCAAAATATGTATGCGTCTTGAGTCCTTCTATCTCGACCGGAACCTGTGTCAGTCGAACAATAAGAAACACTTTCAACTGATTGGCTAACATTAGTTGGATATCATACCACACTAGTCTCAGATTTCCCATACTTTCTCGTGTTTTTATAGTAAGGATGTTAACATCATAAACCAAGTCCAAAATAATATAATATAATATTTTAATAACCCTAATAATAAACCTTTTACCCTTTTAAAATTAAATAGGGAATTTTCAATATAATTATAATAATAGAGTAAAATTGATAAAAAAAAATTTAAAAAAATTTTAACTTTAAAACTTTTAACCTTTTTAAAATTATTAAACATGTAATTTTTAACTTTAGAACTTTTAAAAATTATTAAACCTGTAATTTTTAACCCTAATATTAAAACAAAAAAAATTAGAAAATTGAGAAATTTTTAATTTTTAATTAATAAATTAATAAATTTATTAAATTTCTTTTCCTTAACCTAGGACTAGTCGGCCAATTTTATTTATAAAACTTCACCAACCTATATTTAAATCCAAAGCTATAGCTTTACCAAGTGACTACTGGTCCTGATGATGGTTCCCGATTCGGAATTGAAACGTCAACTTAAAAATGTCTACTGCGGATTGTCCGGAAAAACCCTACAACAACTTAACTCATCACAGAAATCTACAAACTGAAATATAATCCATGTCATAATCGCCTATCTACGAAGTCATTTTGAGTTCACGACCAGTTTTCAATCTTTTACTAATGTGATTAACCCTCCCTTTTTGTCGCACGTCTTCTTGAGGTTCTTCTATTAAGGATGACAGTTATGCTACAACATCTTTATTCGTTATTAATGATAGACAAATTTTAAAGAATTATTTTAATTTACTAACCTTTTCTATATGTTTATTTTGAAATAGCTTCTTGAATCTTTGAGGCATGTCCAATATCAGTCCTTCACTTGGTACAACAACAAAATTCGATGCTGATTTCCAACGATGAACTCATGTCGAGCATCCATGGATATTTCTTTTTCCTTCTAAACATCAAAGTGCATCATATTTTGTTGTGTCGGTCTCACTCTCGGTTATCTATATGGTGCTTCTTTTTTTGCTCCAGTCGCAACACCTCTTCTTGTCACTACGACAATATTAGGTTCTCTTGATTAAGCATAAACCTTTTGTATATTTGGACTAGAATTCTGAGGCGGGTTCTGGGTTCCCATATTTCTAGCTTACCAATTAGAATCATCTATGGACATTCATCAACAGTGTTATCTAGTGCTTTGCAGTACGAGCATGTCAACGTAGGATTAGTGCAATATCTAGAAAAATGTCTAGGTTGTCCACAATGATAACAAATGACTTGGCCTCTTCAACAATCAAACCCTCCTCCTCCTCCTCGGCCTCTAAAAATTCCACCTCTTCTTGGTTGAGGGTATTGTGCCTATGGGTACTATGCTTAAGGATATATTTGAGCCTGCGAGTATTGAGCTTGAGGAAATTGTGCTTGTTGGCTTTCAGTCTCTCTCCGTCATCGACCTAGGTTTAGTCCCTTTGTCCCAGTGTAACAAATCCCAAGATATTGGCCCAATAGAGCATAGCCCAGATGACAACACCTGCAACGAGTATGTAGTCTCACTCGAGATATCTCTCCTTTTATTGGGTAACTACTAGAACTAGGTTTCTGTAGTTAGGTGGGGGATTTCTAGTCCCTTGGTCGTTTACTAAGGCACTCAACCAAAGGACAAGGGTGGATTACTTAAGCTTCCTATAAAAATTTAGACCATGACACAACTCATCCTTTGCAACTAATATAAAGACAATCCCGGTGCAACATAAACGTATTCAACTTATAGCAGTGCGACTGGTATGCATCTATTCATTCATAAGCAAATATGTAAGCATGCATTCAAAGAAACATCCATACAAGTGACTCAAACACATTCAACATTCACACATATACACAAAAGATAACATGGAAACCCATCTGGGAAAAACCACAAAGGCGCTCTTCATATGGCATGAGAAATGTATGTACATTTTGTCTGGGCATTAAGCTGCAGAATCTATTCAAGATCTTCTTCTTTATCTATACAAACTCTTTATTCCTCTCATGCTCTTTGTTATTCTCTTCTACTCCTTCTCTACTTGACTCTACTAACAATTCACACACAACCTGGATCGACTCAACTTCTTCTACACTTCTGTGCACTCAACTGCAGATTCTGTGCACTTCACTAGTACTATTATTTCATCGCACCTTTCCTTGTCGCATTCCTTCCTTCTGTCACACATCCTTTTCTATCGCATTGTTGGGTAAGAAGAAGTACATATGGAAGAAGCAAATGCACAAGCAAAAGGATGAAAAGTGTGTGTGCGACAAGAGAAAAGCAGGCTAAGAAGGAATCGGTGCAGATAAGATAAAAAAATGTGCGTAACGGAGAAAGAGGCGAAGGGAAAGTTGTGACGAGGATGCTGCAATAAGGAAGATAAATCTAAGTCAGTGAAAGAGGCAGGGAGAGAAGTTAATGCCGAAAGATGAAATTCAAGGAAGACTACAGAAAAATGAGCCAGTGGGAGGAGGAAGGGCAGTTTTGCGGCTATTTATGACTGATACATATNTAGAGAAGTTAATGCCGAAAGATGAAATTCAAGGAAGACTACAGAAAAATGAGCCAGTGGGAGGAGGAAGGGCAGTTTTGCGGCTATTTATGACTGATACATATGAGTTGAAAGACATTTTTGTGGCTAGTTAAGTCTATGGTTAATGTCTTGCAGGGATTTTACAGCTAGGTATGGGCCAACATTGATTTAAACCAAAGATATTTTGGGTTGTTGAGTCTGTAATAACTAAGTTGTACTCAGTCGACCCTACGTGGTCATGCAAATATTATATATAGGAGGAACTCGACCTGTATAAGGGTTGGCTTGAGTCATTCATTCAGTAGATGTCTATTGTTAAAGAGTTATGTAGTTCTTAGTTAAACTCAGAGGAAGAGTTAGAGGAAGAAGACTAAGAGGAGAGTCTAGTAGAAGGAGAAGGCTATTGAGCCACAGATCCTGCAGCTATGTGCGCGGACCACCAGTACAATAGAAGAGTTGATCCAGGTTGTGTGCGGATCAATAGGAGTAGATAGAGAATAAAACCAGAGAGCATGAGAGCAAGAATATTGAGTCAAATAGACATATCTATAGAACAGTCTGCATGTAGCAAGCTGCAAGGTGATATAAACCATTCTCATGCCAGATGAAGAGCACCTTGGTGGTTTTTCCCAGATGGGTTTCCACGTTATTTACTTTGCTATGTGGATGAATGAGTTTAATGATGAATGTTGATGTGAATGCTTGCTTACTATGCATTATTGCAGCTACTACCGAATGAATGTTGCAGTAGGAACAATCAATGGATGCATGAAGGATTAAAGCACTGTTAGAATGATATGTATGGCTTTATGATTCAGTTGTTAAGTTAAGGCATGAGTCGTACAATGTCTGATGAGCACAAGGAATCAGATGAGTCACGTTGTTGCGCCAGTTATAAAGTTACTATGGTAAAGTCGTGTCGCATGAGAGTTGCGACTCATTATTGCGATGTTGTCGCACGGTAGCAGACTCCACCCAATCACCTTTGTCGAGCACCTTGGTTGCATGCCAAGGGACTAGAATACCTTTCCAAATGCGGAAACATGGTTTTGATAGTTACCCATAAAGATATCTCATGTGAGACTATGCCTACTTCGCGGGCGTTGCCGACAGAGCTTGCTCTGTCGGGTCAATGTCTTGTGGTGTCTTGTTGGTATTATGTTGTTGTTGAACCGCGGGTCTAGACAAGAAGAGAAAAGAGCCCAACAAATGGTTTTGTTGTTGGGACCCAACCATTTGAGTTGAGGGACATGTTGTGGCATCCGACAAAAAATGAGATAGAGGACTGGATGGAGTCCAATACATTGGCATTCACACAAGAAGAGAGCACAGGATCTCAGTCGAATGCAGAGAACTGGGTAGACTAGTACATATATTCCGATATCCATGAGATATTCTTTACAAAGTTTCCTATTGTGTTGTACGAATGGTTGTCAAGATTGGCAAGAAAGTAGAAAATTTTCCAGAGGAGAGAAACAATCGAGTGGAATGATCAGTTGGTGCACGAAATAACCAATGTAAGTAACACCATCTCTAGAGCTGTTGATTTTTGGGTTGACAGTATCTTACAAGGATATATTACTGAGTTCACAATAGAGGCTATAACCACATATAGTGAGGCTGAAATAAAAAATTTCCAAGGACCCTGAAGAAGATATTTTGTATCTATTGATACATGGATCAATATGCTTGTTTATGAGAAGGGTATCCTGCAGTTGAGTAGTTGATTCACGTACTATGGAGGAAGGATATGTTGCAGATGACCTGTCAAGAAAATGGGAAATGGTGAGTTGAGATGTTCCCATGAAGTAAAAATCCTGAACTAGAGACTGGATTCCTACGGAGTGGAAGGAGATTCATATCTAGAAAGAGGAGAAAGACAGAGGAAGGTCGACGAACTCCAAGTTTGTCCGATGAAAGTGAACACGAGCTTCAATCTCAAGTATATGAAGGATCTTGCGACAAAGAGGAGGACTATAGCCCAATCTCAAAAGGAGCGGAAGACTCCGAAGAGTCTGATGAGACACCAAGGTCAAGACATAACTACATCACACTAGGAGCATCACCCAAGGTAAGGTCTAGAGCCTCATCTCCTGAGCGAGTTATTAATACTAATAGTGCTAGCACTGCGACCATCATGCAAGAGGAAACACCCCCATTAAACCCTTCATTGGATAACCCCAACGCCAATTCAATGGATGGGGTAGATATTCGGTTATCCACATTCAATGGAAATGGAGCAGAGGATCTAGATCAGCATTGGTTCATATGTGAAGTTGTTTGGATGGTTCTCTTAGTTTAGAATGCAAACCTAAAGAAAGCACAAATGATCATGATTCTAAGGGGTCGTGCATTGGACTGGTTTATGAAGTACTGCATAAGTTAGGAGCACCGCAAAAGACCCTTGAGGAGATACGTTCCGTAATGATCTCCGAGTTTAGAAAACCTAAATCTGAGTCACAGTGCATCACTAAGATCAAGGAGATAAAGCAAGCACTAACAGAGGCAGTATGGGACTTTGACCAGCAATTTAAAACCTTGGTGGCCAAGGTAAGTTTCCATATGTCGGATGTTCAACATAAGGAGTGGTTTATTGTTGCGCTGCTACCACACATCCGAGGGCCATTGATGCAACAAAAGATTGAGTCACAGATGGAAGCGCTGGAATTGGCAATGAAGTTGGAAGCCTCGCCACCGGGTCTTCACTTGTTGACCAATATCCTATCATGTTAGTTCATATTGTGGGTTTTAAAATTATCAAAAATTGAACCAATATATTGCAGGTATTGGGGGGATNGCTATGTGAGAGGTTCACTAAATGAAGTCCCCGTGAGCCTCGCCAATTGGTGATGGTGCCGCAAGAATGGTACAGATTCGGTCACAGTTATCTAATCTAACCATATAGCTCCAGAACATCAAGAAGGGTAAGGAAGCCCATGAAGACCTATGGTGCACAAAATGCAAAATGGACAGACACAGTAAGGATAACTGTTCGACCTTCATGAATTATGTTTCATCTAATGCAACAAGAACATTAAATGGACATGGACTACCATGTTGTCGCATATTCTAGTCTAGAGGACATCACAACGAGGACTGCCTATACCTGTAAAAGATTGTGAGTACCCCAACGAACCTATTTTGTAAATTTTGCAAGTCAATAGGGCATGAAGAGAAGGATTGCAGATCATATCAGTTCTTGAAGGAAAATACGGGGGACACATACTTAATGAAGAATGATGGACATACTCAGGCTAACCCCGCGCAAACATCATATCATCCTGCGTAGTTCCCACCTGATCAGTATCAGAACCAGTATCAGCCTCAATATGCACCACAACAGCCATACGCGCAGCAGAATGACTATCAGCCATAATATCAACAGAACAGGTATCCCCCACAGCAGCCACACCTTCAGGGCACGGGTGGTGGGAAATTCAGAGGAAGAGGAGGTGGAGGGTGATTTGGTAAAGGAAGAGGCCAAGTTACATGCTACAACTGTGGACAACTAGGTCATCATGTCAAATATTGTTTGGAGCCTGCAAAGACGTGCTCATATTGCAAGGGATAAGACCATAATGTGGAACAATGTCCACGGTTTATTACGAAGTGGCAGGCCAAGACCATTGCAGGTCCTACTCTTGCGTAGAATCAAAAACCAAATCCAAATGCTAACTTAAATGTCTAGATGATTGCTGCTGAACCACGAGAGCTGAGCGTTGCAGTCGTAACACAAGGAGGTGCTGCAACTGGAGCTGATCTGGAAACGCCGCAAGAACAACTTCAACCGCAAGTACGACCAGTGAAATAGAAGAAGGTGTCGTTCGATGTCCAAAAACATAAGTAAGTATTCATGGATGTGCGACTAGAGTTTGTGAATCCATAAGAGCCATCAACTTCAGAAGAAGTCAGGGAGATGCCTGAACAATTCCAGCACATATTCCAAAAGAAGGTCCCACAAAAGGTTAGTAATCTCAAGTCCTTTCTGTCAAGTTGCTTAGTGCTAAATTCAAGATAAAGATGCCATTGAAGAACTACGAGCACTAATATAAGAGACACCAGTAGAGCCACAACCTGAAAAGAGAGTTAACCAAGTCGGAAATAAATTCAAAACTGGTTGCGACTTAAGATGACTGCACGGATAGGAGATTATGACATGGATTATATCATTTTAAACCTAGGGTCTGATGTTAATATCTTGACATGACAAACTTGGGAAAGTATGGGGAAGTCGTGCTTGGACTGGTCTCCTGTCCAGCTGCGACTTAAGATGACTGCACGGATAGGAGATTATGACATGGATTATATCATTTTAAACCTAGGGTCTGATGTTAATATCTTGACACGACAAACTTGGGAAAGTATGGGGAAGTCGCGCTTGGACTGGTCTCTTGTCCAGCTGCAACTTGCCAATCAAGCAAAGGTACTCCCAATTGGTAGACTAAGTCAAGTCCCTGTCAATATAGAAGGGTTGTGCACATTTGCAGACTTTGAAGTCATTAACATTGTTAATGACACAAATCCATATCCCGCGCTACTAAGCATAGATTGGGCCATAGACAATCAGACCATCATCAACATTAAGAAAAGGATACCCTCATTTGAGGATAAAGAAATGAGGGTAGTGTTTCCCATTGATCCATTGGAAGGACAAAGATATGTTGAGCCTGTCTATAATGATGAACAGGGTGACTATCTCGACCAGATCTACAATGTCACTGCCATGCAAGAAGATTACATCAATCCAACTGCAGATGGGAACCTGAGCTGGAAGAGTGCTAATTCCTGCACACCCGACTTAGGGGAAGCTTTAGAGAATAGGAAAAATCAGTTACATGAGGTATCTATGAGGAGATGCACGAGGATTACCAGGTCTATGCGATGGGTGGAGACTGAGGACAGAGAGCTACCCACCTATGAAGGATTACCTAACCTTGTGACATTTCTCACTAAATTTGAAGGTCTTGTCATAGAATCGAAATGCTTATTTGCATTGGATCATGTACTCAAGGCTACGCCTGCCAGATGGTGGGGTATGCACAAGCAGTTCATAACAGCCTAGCTGCAATGTAGAAGGTTGATGGAAGTCCTGTTTGGTGAAGAAGTTGTTACTATAAGCGATAAGTACGCAGGGTTGTCAATCCTTATAGAGCACATAAATCAGTGTCGCGCTATATTTGCAGTATACCCGCGTCAGGAATGGGTCCACCATTTTATTCATACATTGGAAATGACACCTAGAACCTAGTATGCGTGTATGGAGTTGCGACAAGGTACTCAAGACTGGGAAGAGATATCCAAATAGTTTGTGCACACATTTGAGTTTGTTGATGAGAAACCTACAGTTGATGCTGCACTTCAAGTACTCAAAGCCCATATATTTGCTCAAATCCCTGTCATAGAGGCAAATTCCCACCAGAGCAGTGCGACCATCCAGCAGTGGATGGCCTATTACAACCTAACTGGAGATCTAGACGATGACCTGACTAACATAAACATACCGGAGGCCGAGGGCACACGCATTGTAGAGGGAAGTGACATTTCCAGTGACCAGTTCCTAAAACCACTAAAAATCAAGAAAGTAAACATTGGGTCGCCAAAGAACTCGAATTTCACCAGTATACAAGATTATTGGGATGAAGAGACTGTCGCGAAGATCATAGACTTGGTGCATGAATATCATGATATGTTCCCTACCAATTTTTCAGAGATGAAGGGGATAGTAGGATATTTAGGGGAGATGAAAATACCGCTACGACCAGATGCTAAACCCAACGACCATATAGAGTGAACCCTAGATATAAGGAAAAGGTAAAGACAAAATTGGATCACATGTTCGACGCAGGAATCATAGAACCTATTGAGGAATCAGAATGGATCAGCCCTATAATGATCCAGGATAAGAAGACAACAGGTGAAGTCAGGATCTGTGTCGACTTGCGAAAGCTGAACAATGCATGCTTGTACGACTCATTCCCAACACCATTCATAGATGAAGTACTTGAAAATGTAGGTGGACAAGAGATGTATTCATTCATTGATGGCTTCTCTGGCTATCATCAAGTCAGAATCACACAGGAGGATCGCCACAAAATGACCTTTGTCATAGAATGGGGATGCTATCAGTATACGGTAATGCCCTTTGGACTCAATAATGCACCTGCTATTTTTTTATAGAATAGCAGTTTCCGCTTTTAAATATTTTATACATAAATTTCTTGAATTCTACTTTGATGATTGGACTGTGTTTGGTCTAGTAAGAGACCATATTGAGAGTCTGTGCATAATGCTGGGCTGTTGCCGTCGGGATCAGATTGCGCTTAATTCTAAGAAATGTATTTTATGTGCACCATTTGGCATACTCTTGGGTCACCTCATATGTCGCGATGGGATTTTGGTCGACCTAGCAAAAATTGTGATTATTCTCAACTTACCCTAGCCTACATCAGTCACGCAACTCAAATCAGTGCTAGGACATACAGGCTAATACTGAAAGTTCATCAGAGGATATGCAACAATCACTGCACCTATGGAGAAATTGTTGAAGAAATACGCAAAGTTCCAGTGGACAACGGAGTGCTAGGAAAGCTTGGATAAATTAAAAACTGCCATGGCCACTTCGCCAATACTTGTATTCCTTGACTGGAAAAAGGAGTTCCATGTGCATGTTGACACATCATCTATCGCACTTAGCATAGTCCTAACACAACTAGGAGAGGGTGCACTGGACTGCCCCATTACTTTTGCAAGCAGGAAACTATCAACAACAAAAAAGAACTACACAATGACAAAAGGAGAAGGCCTTGCTATGGTCTATGCGCTTCAGAAAGTCCGACACTATTTGTTGGGTGGACATTTCTAGATGTACACCGATCATTCAGCACTGAAATATCTAGTCAACAAGCCAATGTTGGGGGGGAAGATCTGTAGATGGCTTCTCCTATTTCAAGAATTTGATTTTGAGGTCATAGTCAAACCTGGTCGACTGAATGTAGGGCCAGACCACCTGTCAAGGATAGAAAGTGGTGAAGAACCAACGAGCCTCGAAGATAACTTGCCCAACATGCAACTGTTTGTGATCCACATAATGGAATATCAAAACCATGAGTTTAATGCCATCAATCATCTTCTGAGCACAAGACATGCACTAGATGGAATGCAAACTAATCCGAAAAAACGCTTGGTCATCAAAGTTGCTGATTATACATTGATAGTAGGACATCTGTATAAGTTGGGTGCAGATGAAGTACTGCATCGCTGTGTCTTTGACTATGAACGACCATGGGTTATGAGTGAAACACATGCTGGTGTCGCAAAGGGACACTACGCAGGAAAAACGACCGTGCAGAAAATCCTACAAGCAGGATTATGGTGGCCAGCCATACACATGGATACTAAGAGTTTTTGTCGGTGTTGCGATATCTGCTAGAGAATGGGAAAACCATCGCGTCGCGACGAAATGCCACTGGTGTCGCAGATATCCCTCTAGGCATTTGATAAATGGGTCGTTTATTTCATTGGACCTATCAACCCACTAGGAAAGAGAACTGATACACACTACATTATCACCACAACAGACTATTTAACCAGAAGGGCTGAAACCGTGCCTGTTAAGGATTGCACTGCTGTGACTACGGCGAAGCTTTTGTTTGAAAACATAGTGACTAGATTTGGCTGTCCAAAGATTCTCCTAAGTGAACAGGGCACGCATTTTGTTAACAAAGTGATTGCTGAGCTTACTGCAAAATTCCAGATCCAGCATAAGAAGATAACACCCTATCATCCTTAGGCGAATGGAACGATCGAAGATTTCAGCAAGATTTTGGAGAATGCCTTGACCAAGGTATGCAACGTGTGCCAAGATGATTGGGATCAGAAAGTTTCAGCTATGCTATGGGCATATCGCACAACTTGTAAGTGACTAACAGGTCATACCATATTCAGGTTGGTATATGGATAAGAAGTGGTTGTACCAATGGAGTACATTGTGCCAAGCCTATAGATTGTTACGCTGACATAGATGACTGACGGAGATGCCATTGAGCAAAGGCTATCATAGCTTGTTCAGATGGAAGAGGAATGCTTCATCACTGGATATCATTAGACCGTGGAGAAGCAAAGACAAAAAGCATGGCATGATCACCATATCCGGGTTAAGCCATTTAAAGTTAAAGGACTTGTATTGTTGTATGACAGCAAGTTTTTCAAACACTTGGGTAAACTAAAGACACATTGGCTTGGGCCATATGTAGTTGAACATATCACTAATGCGGGTGTAGTAAAGTTACAAAATCTTGATGGAACATATGTCACAGGAATGGTGAATGGCAGTTGCCTGAAGCTGTACTACAATGGTTGTGACATGCCTGGCTAAGACTACATTGCGTGGATAAAAAAAAAGAGATATGTCACACGTTGGCAACATACACATACAGAAGCACAAGGAAAAGCAGGATGCACAGGAAAAAATGGAAAGTGTATGAAAAGGCGGCAATGATAGGTTGTCTGCAATCAGGTATTTAAGAGACGATATCCAACAAATATTGAGGTGACTATGACAACTAAGAGCCATAAATTTGACACAGTACGAGGAGAATGACGACGTGTTTTTTGGTCCCATCAGTCTTCCTCGATAGAACTACCATGACTATGTTGACAGGTACAACGAAGCACTCAAGCTGCCGAGTTAATGAAGAGCACATCGACCAAGAAGCCCGTGTGATCGATTAGACATCTGAATGACGATTACAGGACGTGCTAACATGTATAAGTACCAGGCTTCACCATCAAGAAATATTTTACGCATATAGAGAGAGAGAGCAGAGAGAACCATAGCCGAGTGATCATAGAGCCAAAATTCTGTCACTTAGTTAGCCAACACCCATGGTCATCGAGATCCCCAGTGACATCAAGCTATCAGACGCAACCGTTATCCCGAGTTTCCCAATTGTCGAAGAAGAAGTAGAATCACCAGAGGTGCAACACCTAGAAAATGAATCGATGGCACCAATGAAGAAACCATCTGTCCCCCCGATTGCACCTAAACCTCCACCTGCTCCTCGACCTACAACTGCCCCTATTAATATTCCAACCCTTGGTTCGCACCCTGTGTCAAACCTAGCTCAAAGACCACTGAATGCAGCTGTGTAGTCGATCAGAGAGCCGAGACAGGCCGATGAGAAAGAAGTAGCAGGACCGTCTGGACTGCAAACGAAGCAAACGACCAGAAAACGAAAGGCTACAGCCGTCCTGGACGTTACTAGGAAATCACCTATGGAAGAAGGCCCGCTGGAGGCAGATGCCATGGACGAAGACTCCCTACCATGGAGAGGCCCAGATACTGAGGAGGACGATGAAAAATTCCCCCACCATGTCCCACCAAGAAGAGCTGATGCGGAGGAAGTGGTACTACCAAGGAAGGCTAATACAACTTTGGTTGCACCACAGATCCCTGAGAACATCCCCATGCCCAAGAGCCTCATGCCGAAGCTCGTTAAGTTGATCTTTAAGGACTTTCACACACGATAGTAATTAGGGTTGAAAAGAGACGACTGCATGATCCCCGATCAGACCGTATTTGCTAGAACTCAGATACTCAAACCAATGCAATGGGCTAAAGGAGTTGGTCACGAAGGGTTGATGAACCTGCTATTTATGCCACATTTCGGCCACGGTCTATACGTCAACACATATGTGAGACAGATTCTAGTCTGTTTTCATTGAGGATGCCTATGACTCGCTCAACCATACCCGATTGACGTCGACCTTATTGCTACGATAAAGGGTCTGCCTAAGGAAGGGGATGACCGCACACCCTATTTGGCCTAGAAAAACACCACTAGGATGAAGCAGAAGCATAAAATTCAGCATGCAGACAGGGGTTTCCTAATTGGTCCATTGAAGACACCAGTATGCGTCTTGCCACATGGCTCCTCTCTTATAAGCTACTACACAAGATGAGGCCCAACCAGTGCACTGCGGGAACAATTGAGCTCGCAGAACTGTGCACACTAGGTGGGATCTTCAATTGGTCGCGATATTTGTTGAATGAGCTGATATATGACACCCTATAAGCCCAAGAAGATCCCACCTACAAATTTCATTACTCCTGGCTGCTTATCTTGATATCCTTCACTTTGTGGGCCAACCCACCAAATTGTGTACAGATGGATGACCCACTATCGTGCCTTGGTGCAAGGTACCAGAACTTGTGGGAGCAAAAGAAGCATACAGATAGGTAGAAGGATAACAACACCTAGTTATTTTTGTAATCAGAGGCACTGCTTGATGTTGTCCGTTGATCTCACCAAATCCATGCTGCGACGGTTCACAGGTATGCAGCCTTTATCAATTTTCAAGCCAGTGCCCATAATATGATCTTGGAGCCCAAGAAAGACCCATCGAGGCAAGCACACAATGGAGGGTTCATGGTCACTGACACTGATGTTGATGACATTGTTAAGGAGTGGCCTGAGGAATGGCGCGGCCCACTGGTGGAGCCGCTTCTTGAGCATTTGAACAAAGAAGACCCACCCGTGGACCATGGCTATGGCCATGATAATGGCCAAGGAAACCAGGGAGGCGATGATCAAGGAAATCAGCCGCAAGAAGAAGAAGAAGAAATAGTTGATGATGTTGTAGGAATGGCTCAGATCATCCTGACTCCAAGTGCACACATCCTCATGAAAACATCCAAGTAGAAGCACAAACGCAACAAAAAAGACCAGATCACCCGTGCAAGAAGAGAAAAGTAGACAAGACATCTGGCACAAACACATTGACTGAAGATGATGTGCATGAGCTTGCAAATGATGTCGCTAAAGTTGCGCAAGACAACCTTTCCACTCTAAACACACAGCAGGTAAACATTGCTGACCAAGTTGGGACCCACTTGAATAAGTTAATAGAAGCCATTAATGAGGTCAAAGCCACTGTGGAGGCTAGGACATATGGCGTGGATCCAAGCGTCCCTTTAGTCACACCAGAACTGGTGCCCCCAATTGAGGTAAAAATATAGGCATAGGTGATGGAGGCATGAACACTCGACTTTGATGCACCTATGCAAGGGATTGAGACCATCCATATCGACTTCTCCAAGCTGTCTTTGGGTGAATTCTATGACGTTCAGCAAGCAGCCACGTCCAAAATATGGATGAGGGAAAATGTTGTTGCTTATCAAGCAACAAAACAACAAAGGAAGGCAAGGGCGGGCAAGGCCCTCCTTAAGGACAAGGAGTAGGAAATTGTTGCGCATGAGCATAGTAGGGTTTCACCCACTGAAACCATTAAGAGCGCGATTGTAGAGTTCCCACTAGAGTAGGCTAGGAAAATGAAGATTCAGAAGCTAAGGTTTCCCGAGTGTTGTGCATCGTGAGGGAACTAAAGAAGCAAGTTGAGGAACTATAGGCTAGGCAGGTACCAAGCACACCTCCAGAGGTCCTTGAGGAGAGAAGAAGAGAAACATTTGAGGCTACTGAAAAGATCAGAGAAGGAGAAATACTCTGTAAAAAGGAAACTAAAGCCGTCGCTACAATATGGGGAGCACTGCTAGAAGATGAAACTACAGAAAACATAAGGGAAAGCATGCGACAAGCACATGAGAAAATCAACGTTGCAAAGGAAGAATTGAAGAAATTGTTGCTTCAAGAAAAAGTCACTAAGAGCACGAAGATTAAGTGACTGCAGTAGGAAGTCTAGGCTCTTCGAGATCAAGAGCGGACTAGGGAAGTTGAGGTAGACACACACCAATCAAAAGCATCCCAGCTCATAGGCCTTCTTCAACCTGTGTAGAAGAAACTTCAGCAAGTTGCGTAGTCGTTAGAGGAAGGACCGTTGAAACATATCAGTTCTGACCATGTAGAGCAGTTGGCTGCACAGGCAGAGGAAGTAGCAGGGGAAGTCGCTAAGGTGCAACATATGGTGAAGGAGTTTCGGGACAATATTGGTTCCACTGCGCAACTTGGCCTTGCTCTAGAGGCATAGATTTTGCAAGGCAAGTAAAAGTTTTGCGGCAGACCATTTTTCCGGATGAATGAATTTTTGCTTAGTGGCTTGGGACGAGCCACATGTGAGTTTCGGGGGCCTGGTGAACCAGAAGAAGTACACAAGGAAGAAGCGAATGCACAAGAAAAATGATGAAAAGTGCGTGCACGACAGGAAAAAAGAAGGCTAAGAAGGAATCAGTGCAGATAAGATAAAAACATGTGTGCGATGGAGAAAGAGGTGGAGTGAAAGCTGCGATGAGGATGCTGCAATAAGGAATACAGATATGAGTCGGTGGAAGAGGTAGGTAGAGAAGTTAAGGTTGGAAGATGAAAGTCAAGGAAGATTGCATAAGGACAAGCCAACGTGAGGAGGAAGGATAGTTTTGAGACTATTTATGACTGATACAAATGAGCTGAAAGACGTTTTCATGGCTAGTTAAGTCCGTGGTTAATGTCTTGCAGGGATTTTACGGCTAGGTATGGGCTGGCATTGATGTAAACCAGAGATATTTTGGGTTTTTGAGTCTGTAATAACTAGGTTGTACTCAATCGACCCTTTGTGGTCTTGTAAATATTATATATAGGAGGAACCCGACCTGTATAAGAGTTGGCTTGAGTCATTCATTCAGTAGATGTCTATTGTTAAAGAGTTATGTAGTTCTTAGTTAAAATCAGAGGAAGAGTTAGAGGAAGAAGACTCGGAGGAGATTCTAGTAGAAGGAGAAGGCTGTTGAGCCGCAGATCCTGCAGATGTGTGCGCAGACCGCGGGTAGAATAGAAGAGTTGATCCAGGCTGTGTGCAGATCAATAGCAGTAGATAGAGAATAAAACCAGAGAGCATGAGAGTAAGAAGATTGAGTCAAATAGACATATCCAAAGAACAATTTGCATATAGCAGGCTGCAAGGTGCTATAAACCATTCTCATGCCATATGAAGAGCACCTTGGTGGTTTTTCCTAGATGGGTTTCCACGTTATTCACTCTGTTATGTGGATGAATGTGTTTAATGATGAATGTTTTCTTACTATGCATTAATGCAGCTACTACTGAATGAAATGTTGCAGTAGGAACAATCAATGGATGCATGAAGGATTAAAGCATCGTTAGAATGATATGTATAGCTTTATGATTCAGTTGTTAAGTTAAGGCATGAGTCGCATGATGTCTATTGAGCACAAGGAATAAGATGTTTCGTGCTGTTGCTCCAGTTGTAGAGTTACTATGGTAAAGTCGTGTCACGCATTAGCTACGACTCATTACCGCACTGTCGTTGCGGGGTAGCAGACTCCTTTGTTGAGCACCTTGGCTACATGCCAAGGGACTAGAATCCCTTGCCAACTGCGGAAACATGGTTCTGGAAGTTACCCATAAAGATATCTCAGGTGAGACTGCGCCTGCTTCGTGGGCATTGCTTTTGGTGTCTTGTTGGTATTATGTTGTTGTTGAACTGCAGGTCTAGACAAGAAGAGAAAAGATCCCAACACGCACCTTCTGCAGTTTCCTCTTTAACAGCTTCTTTCCTTAACTCGTTCTTCTTTTATATATTTATGTTGTGCCTCATCTACCTTCTTTTCCTTCATATTCTCTTCCTTCATCCTTTATGTTGCTACTTCTGGCTCAACTCCTTTCTCTTCTTTATGTCGCGACTTCTTCTTCTTTTTCCTTAGCCCCTTTTCATACTTAAGCAAAATTCTAAGTGAATTATGCTTACCTATCCCTAGGCCAAACAGTGCCCAAACTTGCTCAACCTGCATCTATTTGTCATTCTTCATCAGCTAGCTATCGGCTGTCTTCTCCTGTAGTAACTTACATGCTCTGCAATCTTTCTCATCGTGTCTTACTGATCGACAAAATTTGCAATATAGACGAGCTGGCGTGCTTACTATTTTATGTAAATATAGACATTCTTCCTACCGATATCCTTTGGTTTGTCAAATTCTACACCAAGGCATACCTTGTGTATGAATCAGATTCAATGCATCAGATGCAAGATAGTTTGTGAAGGCTTGACATTAATCTTTATGGTGGCCTTTCATTCTACATCGGGTACACCAGAGTTCCTCTTGTATTTCTTTCCCTTTCTTGATATCCTGCAGTTACAATGTGAGATTAGCAAGATGCAAGTGCATCTGCATCATTCTTGCATCAGTTTCTCCCACCGGGGAGGCCTCTAATTTCATGGTGGGCTCAAGAGCCTTGCTCTATAATACTATCTTTTGTTGCATTAGAGGAATACAATTATGCAGTAACATCGCTGCAATAAACCATTCTTTGTGTTGGACATCCGACATCTGAAAACTTACTTTAGCCATCAAAGTTTTGAATCTTTGGTCAAAGTCCCAAACAGACTTTGAGGGAAACTGTTTAATTTCTTTTATTTCCATAATGCAGTCCGACTCAGATTTAGGGTTCTTAAACTCATCTATCACTCTCGTTCGAATTCGATCTAATGTCTTCTGAGGGATTCCTACTGGAACTACAAAGAATTTGATGTACTAGTAAAGCGCATGACCTCTAAAGGTTGTGATCATTTGGGATTTCTTTCTGGCCTCATCTTGGACCCGTCACACAGTCCATACGACTTCACATAGAAACCAATGTTGCTTAGGTTCCTCTAACCCAATTCCATTAAAGATCGATAACTTTATATCATTTCTAGCCATTCTATTCACTCTTAGTACTACTGAATTAAAGAGTTCGCTAGTGGGAGTTCCTTGACTTCTAGTTCCACTATTACTATTATTATGATTGACAAAAACATTGGGAAATGTGTTTCTAGATATAACCTTTGGTCTAGGAGATGTATGCAAGGTCGTGGGTATGCCATAATCTTGATCTCGATCTGGTACCTCTTCTTCTTCTTTTTCTTCATATATAAGACGACATTCTTCTCCTTCAACGCAAGACTCTTCATTGAGATGTTGTGGCAATTTGTAGTCCTCTCTTTCATTCTCAATACAACTTCCTCTCTTGGTCGCAGTCCTTCTTTTCTTTCTCGACTGAAATATTTTTCCACTTCTTAGTCGACCACCTTATTTCTCAGTCTCACTATCAATAAGAAACATCTCAGTTTATTCTTGTCCATTATGCTCGCAATCTTTCTTGCGACATTACCCCGATTTTCAATGCACAAATATTTACTCGTCGGACTCCATTCTTAGGATCCCTTTTTCACATACCAGCCTCTTAATCCAAAGCTTCAAAGATTTCAGATAACGACCTCTGGGTTCTTGGAAGAATTCTCTTTTCGTTTCATTATATGACTTTATCATGTCGACTGCAATTTCTGTGATACATCCCTCCAAAATTGTATCAACCTAGAAGTCAACAGCCCTAGATATATGATTACTATTTCTTTTCAACCGTTGGATCAGGTGAGGACTCCACTTTGTAGGTTCTCCACCCTGGAAATTTTGCTTCTGGGTTGCTAGCTTCAACAACCACTCATGCAATACAATGGGAAATTCACTAAAGAAAATTTCATGAATGTCTGTGTAAAGGTATCATTCCAACCATTATGTCGGGCTCAACCACGATCCTTTAATTTCTTCTAAAGCAAAATATAGTGCTTTATAATCAACCCATTATTGAATTTCGGGTTTCGTCGGGTGCCACAACATATCCTCGTTAAGATTATTCAGGTAGTGACAACGAATCCATTTGTTGGAGTGATTTTTGTTGACCCAGGTTTATGGTATGTCCATACGATCATACCATTAGATGTGCAACAAAGATATATAAGTTTATAGTTCGACACATTCAATTCATCTCATTCACAACAAATATGCATTCGACATAAACACATATATTAAAGACACACAAACACAAGATTTAACGTGGAAACCCATTAAAGAAAAACCACAAAGGTGCTCTTCATCTAGCATGTGAAATCATGAACTGTATCTGGACTATATAAAGAGTGCATAAGGTTAAACAATATTGACCCTAGGCATTTACAAGCAATCATAAAATTCATAATAAGTTCATATTGCCCCCAAGCAATTTCATTTGCAGTATAACTATTTGAATTCTCTATAAACCCCATCCCTTTTTACACAAGCCCTTTGAATCAACAATAAAGACGAAAGTAGGAAAATTGCACACTTTATGGTAGTAAAACCACCCTCGATCAACCCCAAAAAAGAAATAGTAGCCAACTTTCTTAAATTCAAACAACCTATTATAGTAAAGAGCATAATTGTTTTCCCAATTGCCCCTTCATAAGAAAAGAATTGCACGAGTGAAACCCTACTATCATGACCAACTTAGATAAGGTGGGAAAAAATATTCTAATTGACGGAGCAAGCCAACAAAACAATAATAAGAATATTGCTTGCCAATTGAAATATGCACAATGTTTTGCCACATGCAAACAATCTCATAACTATTAACAATGAAGAGGGAAAAAAAACCCTCAGAAAGGCGATTGTGTCAAGAGCCACCACAACAGAACCACCCACTGTCGCTTCATGCACTGGAAACTACATACTTGCTTTCACCGAACCAAACCTACACACCACTCCCAACACATAGAAAAAGTGACAACCAGAGAACGACAAGGCCAACATTCCCAACAAATCTGATAAAATAGTTCCAAATCCATTCACACGTGCGCCCATTAAATGCCATCCTACACACATTAACTCCAACAATGCCCAAAATTGCCTTCGCTAAACCTATGACCAAAGTCCTCGCCAATAAAACAACGCAAATGCAACACGTCGAAGCCAAATGCAATACCCCCTCATCCCTCCCATCATTAAATCTCCCACAACGTGTTGACACTCATGCAATTAAACACCCCGTCGATAAACTTCTTGTCCAACTCCCACCAAGAAAAAACAAAAAACACAACCACAAGCACCTCGCCATTCCCACATCAAATACAGACACAAGCACACTGAGCCTAAACACCCCACGATCACACAAACTATAATGTAGACACACGTTAATCAAACTCACACTATAACTTTCGAGGTGCCTTTGTCAAAGCCATCATGGTATGCCCTCGAATAAAGTCATTCAATGCAACAACATGCGTTCATTCCAACCCTAGATTTCATAGTTGCTAGATTTTGCCACTTTCCAACAGTTGGCCAATGAACGTGCTATCATCTAGCACATCAGCATGCCATGTCGACCTTCTTCCTTTAAAAAAAAAACTTTTGAAACAAAAGCCTAGGTTGTCACTGCCATTATGGGACAAATCTCGTCATATCCTTTGATTACAACAAACAATAAAATATCCATTATGTTTGTTGATAAATCAACATATAACATTCAATGCTATCTCCATCGCCTTTTCACAAGGTTGGACAACCACTACAACCCTCTTGTCGAGGCTATATGCAACACACCCATAAGCAAACCTCTGACCATGGCACAAACTCCAACGTGGACATGCATCAATTTAAACCCCCGCTCCAACTTTCAAGGTGCCTTTATCAAAGCCTAACTATGTAACGACCTTACAATAGCCAAAAAAATGTGGCATCTTGCGATCGTACATACTGACTAATAGACGCAAAAAAAATCACAATATGTCACGAACATAACATTTTAAACATATTGATTAAAATGTTTTAGCGTATACCCTTAATAAATGACTTCTCTTACATATTTATATAATAATAATAATAATAATCATCATCTAATTTTAAGGTTTTTTTTTAACCATAGAACTCACGCTAAGGCTCATGGGCCTTGTGATGTTGTAAACCATAAGCTAGATCCAACCTTAGTCTGGATGGAAGAATGATCAACCCAACAAGAATAGAACTATCACCATAGTCAACAAAGTATTTAAGAGATGTAAACCCCTAAAAAAAAAACAAAAAAAAAAACTTAAGCTTCCATTACATCAACCATTAGGCCTCACCGATGGCTCTCCTTAATCATATATTTAATTAAAATTATGTTACCTCACTATCGAATTGTACCATACCACCAACATAGATCCATCTTAAACTTGGATCGAGAAAGCACCAAGAGGGATCCAATTTCTTTAAGTGTAAGTTATTTTTATCTTAAAATTTTAAATGTTCATAAAAAATTACACCTCAAACATTTTGATCCCTTTAGTATTTGGTAAATCTGGGTTTAACGTGGATCTTTTAATTACTTTTCATTTAGTTTTATTATTGAATTTTTATTATTTGACAAATTAGGCGACATGTTTTTCTAGTTATTATTTTTTTGTTTACACTATATAAATATATGAATCCACAATATATTTTTATTTTTATTTTTTTATTTATGTTGGTTAACATAATGTTTTTTTAATGTTGGCTAGCATAACTTGACTAACGTGACAGGATTTCCCCATACTTGCCTGAGAGCACTCTTAATGCATCTAGCATAATGTGACTAACGTGACAAGATCTTCCCCATACTAAGCTGAAAGCACCTTGCTTTTCTCGATGCAATTTCTTATTACAATTACTAGAGAGTGGTACTCTCTTTATTTTTATTATAATGTGGCATTTTCGAGAAACAATTACTTCAAATAAAAATAATCGAAGCGACAAACCATTTGGCCCTTTCATGTGAGCCCGTTCTATAATTGGACATTTATTTTCTCTGCGCCTGGTGGCTGAGATACAGCCGCTTTCAGCCCGATCTAAAACACCGTAAGCCGATCCGTTCACATTGGAGGTTTCAAGGCCGGAAAGGCTCAGATCTACTCTGTAACAGCATTAGTTTTGGAAATCAGGGTAGCAATCATGTATGGGTTTGAGGCATTGACATTCAATATCCATGGAGGATACTTGGAGGCAATTGTGCGAGGATACAGATCGGGCCTCTTGACGACGGCCGATTATAACAATCTAAGCCAGTGCGAGACTCTAGATGACATCAAGATGCACCTTTCCGCCACTGAATATGGCCCTTACTTGCAGAATGGTAATATCCCCACTGTGCTTTTGATTTTACAAAACTAATTGCTCAATTATCCAATTGTGTGGGTAGATTTGGTATTTAACTCAAGGGGCTCCGAAATTATGGAAATTATAGTCAGTTTCTGTAACTCTGCATGATGTAATGATGCCTTGGCTGCACTGTAGAAAAAATGCTCTGTGTAATCTTTTGTAGGATTACGGTTTCAGTGAATACAATCTGTATCAGTTAGCTTTTCAAAGATTGGATTGTGGAAACACTCGTCTGAATAAGTAAGAATTTGATAACCCCTCTTATTGTCTTTTATGATAAATGGAGGTGAACTCTGTTTATTTATTGTTTCAATGGAAGTTTGTGGCACAATGGCAAGGGATCTGGCCTTTGACCCCAATCTCACCTGGGAAAAGGTTTGTATTTTTAGGCCAAGAGGGAAGAATGCTAGTAGACTAGTATGGCCATGTCTCACTAAGTTTGTTTTTAGGTCCATTGATCTTACAAAACAGGCCGTTTATCTCTGCATTGACCACACAGGTATCTCACTCGATATCGATGTTGGAGTATTCATGGTACATTGACCATACACAATCCGCCTTATGATGATATCAAGGTTATCCTATTCGTCTTAGCGATGGCTCACAATGTTCTCAAGTCCCTCCTTTTGAGTTTCCTTACT
Source organism: Pseudotsuga menziesii (assembly GCA_001517045.1). Taxonomy (NCBI): domain Eukaryota; kingdom Viridiplantae; phylum Streptophyta; class Pinopsida; order Pinales; family Pinaceae; genus Pseudotsuga; species Pseudotsuga menziesii. The sequence goes on from LPNX011176372.1 coordinate 935,738, forward strand.
ATGTGTGATTGTGGTCTCCCGATTGATTTCTACTGCCATGGTAGGGTCTCCTAACCTATACTTTGGGTAGTTACCCTTCCTTGGATGTATGTTTGGCTATGACAAATGCTTTGTCCAGTCCATTTTGATCCCTCCCATGCTAATTAGGATTTCTCTTGGACCTGATGCAGTAGTTGGGGTCTTGGTTAGTTGAGGAGCTTCCCTTGGGCTCTCAACGATGTTTTCTGAACTAGAACCAGCTGGTCCAATCAGTTTTGGGAGGTTTCTGGTCAGAAATGACCTCCCAAAACTAGAATTCACTGGTTTTGAACTAGTCAGGACTCAAAACTGATCAGGATTGGCAAGTTTGACCAATTTTGCATTGATGCGTCTCCCTCTCCTCTTAAAAAACAAAAAAAAATATACAACCACCCTAAAATCTAATTTTGATATATTTAATGATGCACTCCTTCTATTGTGGATGGACTTATCTTGGATCACTTGCTGTGGCTTCCACCAGCACAGGTACAGACTTTGGTGTTGTACCCTTACGGGCATTGAATCAAGATGACGAGCATAACCATGCAAAGAATGTAGAGGATCCAGATGCATATAATTATGTAGCTTGATTTGATTGTCGACTATTGTATAATTATTTTGAATTCTAAAGGCCGTTTAGCATCAATGTTCATGTATTTTGGTTCATATGTGGCAAGGATAATGCACATCATAGACAAGTTGGTGAGAACAAGCCCCAAATGAGATGTAAGTTGTTTTGCCCCATAGGCCAAGTGGCCTAGTGGATATTTTGATAAAACTTTATTTAGTCAAGTGTCTTATCACTATCATAGCTATCAGAATCGACTAGTTCAAATTCAAACTAGCCAGGTCGAACGAGTTTGGAAAAATTCGACTTTGCTTTTTCCCATGAACCACTTTGGGCTTAGTTTACCATTCTAGACTAGTTGGTTCTATTGTGAATTGGCCGATTCAAAACCATTGTAACTCGCAATGCCCACAAATGAAGCCCATAGATAAAAATAAACACAAAAATGTTTCTGCCTAAACCCTTATCCTAACCTATCTGAAGTTAATGTTGGCATTTATCTTTATTTATAGTTTACTTTTAATAACCCAATTTTTAACACCAAATGTGAAAGTGGGACCCCCATCTCACGATGCTTGGTGATGGACTCAAACCCATTGGACTCGCATGAAGACAACAAAAATTGGGGTGTTTTTCTACTTTCAACAACAATTTTTCCAGTGTTTTAGCATATATTCAAAGTGCGATGCTACACCCCTTCCTCTCGCATCCCTTGAGCTAGGACTTGTGAGAAAGCATCTTTATGGGAGACTGTTGAGCGAATATAATAAGACATCCATTGGGATCAAAACATGAACTAAGATATCAAAGTTAGATATGACAAACTATATCAAGGAAGAGGAAGACACGCAAAGAATGCATGGTAAAAATACCAAAGGTTCTGTCTAGCATGCCATATAGATTTGGTGGCACCACGTATGGATCCCCCAATGTTAGTGGAACCTTGCATATAGGGAGTGGAACTAGAAGAACAATAGTAGATTTCTTTGATTGGTGATAGGAATGAGGTGGATGAAAAAGTGTTATTGTTTCTCTATGCATGTTGTGTACCATTCAATGTTGTTTGATCATCCTATTGGCATGATATGGCTGCTATCAATAACAAGGCCCCTAAAGGATACAAGAGCCCCAAGTGTAAGGATACAAGAGCCCCAAGTGTAAGAAAGCTATAACTGTTTTACTAGTTAAGGAAAGAGCCAAAAATTAAAATCCAAAGAGCTTTGGTATGGTTTGCAAATGGATGAGCAGACAGTGTTGTATCCATTGTATTTGATTGTTGGACATATGTTAGAAACCATCATTTAATAATTGTTCTTGGTGTGTCAATAATGGTGTAGTGTTTCTTGCAACACATGATTGCTCGCATACTGCATCTACTCAAAACATTTAAGACCTCCTATTGCAAACAATTAATGATGTTGGTTCATTTGATGTGATTTAAGTAATTACTGACAGTGTAGCTAATTGTAAGGAGCAAGAAAAATCATTGAGCTAGTGCATCCTTGCATATTTTTGTATGGTTGTTTAGTGCACACATCGAACTATTTAGTGTGGATGGATTTATGACTTGTACAAAAGAGAATAAACTCATCAAATCCATCATTATGCATAGGTTCACTTCATTTCTGGCACTTTTTTAAGCTACAACAAATTAAGATTGCAAAGATTAGATTGGTAGCTATTTCCTCACCTTCAAGCGCTTATTGAAGGTAAAGAAGGCTTTGGTTGGTGTTGTCACTCGATGTAGTGGTCTTTGTATTGACAGAGAATGATAATTACCAAACCGGTGGAAACTCGGGACTCTGCTCCATAGTGTCATGCCAGGCATGGTCCCCTTTCTTCAAGTTTCTTGGATCCAATGAAAGCAGATCTAGACTAACCATGGGAGGTGTTCCCCGGTCCAACATTCCCGGATACTTTCTGGTGAACCAACTTTCTCACAGTAATTGTAGGACTGATTTTTAAAGAAGGACAGGGCACCTTGAAGTTTAACGGTTAACCAATTGGAAAAAAGTGGTGCCTTGGGGGAATTCACTTAGGAATTTAAACAAGGAAAATAACAACCCTAGAAGAGTCAAACAAGCAACAAACAAATAGGAAAAGATGAACAGGTTACTTGAATGAGACTAAAACAACAATTAATAGATGTCAATACTGAATGGGCTTTAACACAGAGACACCTACAAGATAAGAATTGCCAACCAGTCATGATGCCTTTTGTTACCTGTATGTAGTCATTTATGCAACATTTAAGGTGTAAGGCCGGGTGTTGTTCTTGGTCGAGCAAATAAAATATTTCAGAGTCCAAGGCACACAGAGGGTCACTAGACTTGAATTTAGGTGGCTGCCCTGAAAGTTAAGCTGAGAAGGAATGTTGGACGGTTTTGAAAATAAAGTCTAATGAGCTAGGAAAAACAGCAATTTAGAGACCAAGTGCCAGGATAGATTCCAGCTCCTAAATGTGTTCTTGGAAATGAAGACTCTTTGAAAGATCTAGGGGCTGGGTAAATTTTAGAGGGCATCCTAGCACAAAGGGGGCTTGCTGTTATAGAAATCAGATCTGATTTATGACAGAACAACAAGGAAAATACACATGCAAGAGCTTTTAAAAGCACCCAAATGGTTGAACTTAACACTAGAATACCAATGCCTACTCCTAGGGTAAAATGGAGTCGATAACTAAAATATTTCAAGGGAAAATAAAGCTAGGAAAAGCACAGTAAACTACAGCCATAAAGAAACAAACAAAACCCCAAGCATGCAACGCAAAACAAAGACAAAGTTTTAAACATTAAGCGACTAATGGATTTATTAGCTAAATAGAAGGGTTTAAGCACTTACCTTTTGTAGATGAAGTTACCCACCCTCCTTGGCAGTGGGATTTGAAAGCTGGTCCGGAATTCCTCCTCCACAAGCAAGGATGCACTTGAAATCCTTAGTTTCTTCAATCTGCAAGCAGGAAAAGTAAGGTAGTGAAGTGAAAATCCAAGATAAACCAAACACTTATTTGAAACTAGCTTGTAAACTAAAAGAAATATCATGCAAGATAGAGAAAAAGGTGCTCCAAAGATGAGAACAAGAAGCAAAACAAATAAGGTTTTGAAACCCCCTTATCCCGAGTTATCCAAGCAAGTGTACCATCTATTCAAATTACCAAACAAGATGGCAGAGACCAATATTCATTCACAGTAGACAAGGAACAAGAAAGAAATGAGAAGTCTGCAAATTTGGTTTTCTATTACTATTGAAAATGGCTAGAAGTCCTTCACAATGGAGAGCTCACTCTCTTTTATAGGGAAGACGTGAGCAAAATCCCTAGCCCATAAGGATGAAGGGATGAGATTAAAACATGAAAAATAGAGATCAATGGATGAGATTTTATTTCAACTTTCCAATTTTTAATAAGCTGGAAATTGCTGAAAAAAGGGGGGGGGGGCGAATTTCCTCTTACAACCCATTTTTACATCATGAAATTACAAGTTATTGGCAAGTTTTGTTGATTTTTCTGAGCAGCATCGAGAGCCATTCTTTTAGGAGAATGGAGACATTTGGTTCGGGACCAAGATGTGGAACCAGTCTAGTACTGGGGGACTCAACCTTGAGTTGAGTGACCATTCTATTGAATGGGGATATCTAGTCCGGGACCATGATATGGAACCAGTCTAGCATTAGGGGACTCAACGTTGAGTTGAGTGACCATTCTGTTGAATGGTGACATCTGGTCCAGGACTAGGGTGTGGGACCAGTCTGGCACTGGGGGACTTAGCCTAGAGCTGAGTGGATATTCTTTGAATGGAGGCACCTGGTCAGTTACCAGGAATTAAACCTAGTTCGGGACTAGGGGCTGAGCCCGGGCTTGAGGGCCATTCTTCGGGAGAATGGAGGCGCTTGGTCTGTTACCAAGTATTTGACCTTGTGCCAAATTATGCAGCCTAAGGTTGAGGCACCTGGTCTGTTACCAAGACAACACTATAAGCCCTAGATCGGGTCTAGGCATGTGTGACACTCTGACCCTCGATCAGTGGGCTTTGTGATCTTCTCCAATGCTTAGCTACCCTTGGTTAAGACACCTTAGTATCCGATCTTGGTGTCACATAGAGTTTGAGATAAAAGCATTAGTAATTCTCTCTGTTTATGATGATGTACTTTGAGTGGGGATGAAGGACCACCTTGACCACTTGTTTTTACCACAGGGCACTTGAAGAAGGCTAAAGCAAAAGTCTAAAATACATAAGGACCCTTAGTACCGCTAAGGTGTCAAAGTGAAAGTGCAAAAAGACCTTTAGTACCACTAAAGGTAAAAGTCAAAGTGATAAAAGAATAAAATAATAATATTTTGTTCTTTTGAGTTTTGGTCCACTTATAGGTGACTCAAAGGCTATAAAAGAAGATCAATCCATTTCATTATTACACACACACTTGCTCTCACATTTGTAGCTGCTCCAAGAAAAAGAATTTGTTGGTTCAAAGAAGAAGAAAGGTTGTCTTGTGGTTATGCCCTAGCATGGATGATTCTAGCTAGGGCATCCACATCTCTATTGAAGTAAAAACCCTAAACTAGGGTTTTATCAACAAAAAGAGCAACAACAGTTTGTTTTATGAGTTAGGGTTTTACCTTAGCTCCTCTCTTCTTCTCCGACAACCTCCAGTCTTCATTGGGCAACTTCCAATCTCCATGCGCAGCCTGGTTCTTTCACAGCAGCTGCCTTTCCTCCTTTGGGCAACCTCCCCTAGGGCTCAGGCCCTCTCTTAGCACCTCGGGCAGCCAACAGGTAGGCCCGTGAGGGTTGTCGAGTCTGCTACCCACCCTCGGGTAGCCTACAGGCATACCCGTAAGGGCCTCAGGCCGCAGCCAACAGGCCCATGAGGGTTGCCAGGTCTGCGCAGACCCTCGGGCAGCCCACAGGCAAAGCCCGTAAGGTTCTCGTGCAGCAGTAAACAAGGCCGGGTAGGGCTCGGACAAGCTTGGGTAGAGCAACATGGCTTGGGCAGAAGACAAGGCAGGGCAGCAACAGCGCAGGCAGGGTAAAATTGGTCATGAGTAGGCATAGAAGAATTTTGAGCAGGCTAAACAGGATTTCGAGCAGTTTGAGTTTTCTAGCAGGAGAGAGAAAATTAGGGCATAAAGCTTTAATTTGGTGAAAGATCTAATTTGTTTTTTCTTGTGTAAATTATCTCCTGTAATTTGTGGATATATGGTACAAACCCATTAGGGTTTGAGAATTCATTGAAGAACTCAGTCATCTCATTTACGACATGAATTACTAATGGTTTTGGGATTTTTGTCCTTTAAAGGTTTCCCCATTGAAAAACTTTTGTGTTTAGTGTGTTGATGTTATTTACTGCACTTGTCATTTGTTATATGTTAGTCTGCAAATTTTAAAGTATTCATGCTAATGCTAAAAATTCAACATGGCATGGTATCAAAGCTTTTAGCATGTGAAGACATAGTAAAAGGAGTTTGTTGTTGTCTTCCTAGACCTTGAGATATTTTGCTGACTTAACATTTGACTAAGTGGCAGAGATGGCCACCAACATCTTCACACCGGAAGAGAAACTTCAAGGTTCAGCTAATTACAATTCCTAGAAAGCTAGGCTTACAACTATCCTAGAGGAAAATGACCTTGATGATGTTGTGTTCAACACCATTGAAGAGCCAACATCTAATGCTGGTAGGACTGCATTCAAGAAGAAGCAAGCTAAGGTTAGAAGGATCATCTATGATTCTGTCAAAGAAACTTTGATGCCCAACATCACATCATTGAAGACGGCCAAAGTATGCTTTGACACCTTGACAAACTTGTATGAGAAGAAGGCTCCCAGTTAGAAGAGATTCTTGAAGAAAAGGCTCCTAACATTGAAGATGAACAAGGATGAAGGGATTGGACCCTTCTTCACAAAGATTGCACAGGTAAGAGATCAACTTACTGCTATTGGTATTGTTGTTGATGATGATGACCTTGTGCAGACTGTGGTCGATGGTCTCCCAAGATTTTGGAAAACATTCCTGACATCTGTCAGTGGACGTGAGAATCAGCCAAACTTTGAAATACTTTGGCATGATTGCTTGGAAGAAGAGGGAAGGACTTCAGGCAAGGCAACTAAGGAAGGAAACCTTGCACTTGTAGCAGAGACAAAGAAGTTCAAGAAGCCCTCCCCTCACCAAAAGAAGGGAAAGAAACCTCAAGGTAAGTTCTTTGATGTTTCAAAAGTGGAATGCTATAATTGCCACAAGTTTGGGCACTTAGCCAGGGATTGCAGGCAAACCAAGAAGGGCCAAGCTAGAGCCTTCCGGTAAGAAAGGTATATTTGTCAGTTACAGTGACAACTCGAAGGCCTATCGCATCTATGCACCTGGAAAGAGGTACATTAAAGTTAGCAGAGATGTGATCTTCCATGAGGAAGCTGTGTTTCGTCAAACACAAGAGATTTCAAAGGAAGATGAAGTATCTCCCCTTGAGATTCCAAAAGAAGAATTTGAGGATTAAATTCCAGATGCACTTGAGGACACTGAAAGTCCCCAGAAGAATTGCTTGAAGTTCCTCCTTCCAAAAGGAGACCTACTTGGTACTGAGAAATGGTACAAGAAGCCGAGAAGCATAATGCTCCTCCTGGGACTTCTAGAGAAAGCATAAAACCGCAGAGGTACTTCGGTCTTATGAGCCAACTCATTAGTGCAAAACCTTACACGTACGAAGAAGTAGCAAGTCAACAGGTATGGGTTGATGCCATGATTAAAGAGTATAGTTCAATCATGAAGAATGATGTGTGGGAAGTTGTTCCCAGACCAACAGGAAAGTCAGTGGTGACATCCAGATGGCTTTACAAAATCAAGCATGTTGCTGACGGTAGTGTGGAAAAGTATAAATCCAGATTCCTAGCTCGTGGCTTCACTCAAAATATGATGAGACATTTGCTCTTGTTGCTAGGTATACTACCGTCAGAACCATCATTTCTCTTGCTGCAATATTCGGATGGAAGTTACATTAGATGGATGTAAAGACAACCTTCCTCAATGGCAAGATTGAGGAGGAATTCTATATTTAACAACCTTAAGGCTTTGTGACTCATGGGAATAAGACCCATGTGTGTAAACTGAAGAAATCCTTGTATGGACTGAGATAGGCTTCGAGAGTCTGGTATGTAAGGATGGATGGATTTCTCCATAGCTTGGGGTTTTCCAAAAGTACAACTGACTCCAACTTGTACTTTAAGGTTGTTCATGATCATATCTTGATCCTTGTTCTATATGTAGATGACTTGTTTCTTATAAGCAAGGAACAGTTGATAGAACAGTGTAAGAGGGAGCTTACCTCTGAATTTGAGATGAAGGATCTCGGTTTGATGTATTATTTCCTTGGCTTAGAGGTGTGGCAAAAGCCAGGCGAGATCTTCCTGACACAAGGGAAATATGCAGTGGACATCTTGCAGAGATTTGGGATGCAGGACTGCAAGTCCATGAGCGTGCCCATGACTACCAACTTGACAAAGTTGTGAGACTCAGCCACCGGTTCCAAGGTGTGTACTCTACTATGTACAGACAACTTATTGGATCCTTTATGTATCTTGTGCATACGAGACCAAATATTTGTTACACAGTGAATGCCTTGAGTCAGGTCATGTCCGATCCGAAGCACATACACTAGGTAGCTGCTAAACTCGTACTCAGATATGTGCGAGGTACTATCACTTATGGGCTCAAGTTTACTTCCAACAATGAAGTATTATTAGCAAGATATACTGATTCAGGTTGGGATGGCAGTGCAGTAGACCGGAAAAGCACCTCTGGTGACTGCTTTAGTATGGGATTTGCGATGATCTCTTGGTCCAGCAGGAAAACAGGATTCCATAGCTCAGAGTATAGCTGAGGCAGAGTATATTGCTGCAAGTGATGCCTGCAAGGAAGCGGCATGGCTCAAAAAACTTCTATCTGATCTATTCGGAGGAAAGCTTGATTCAATGATCATAAATTGCAATAATCAGAGTTGCATTAAGCTTTCAGAGAACCCAATGTTTCATGACAGATCAAAACACATTGAAATGAAATATCATTTCATTAGATACCTAGTACAAAGAGGTGCTTTGAAGTTGCAGTACATTCGTACGGATGAATAGATTGCAGATATCTTAACCAAGCCTCTGACTACATCAAAGTTCGTGTACTTTCGTGACAAGCTTGGCATGGCAGAGAATGCCTCTCTCGCTGAGAGGGAGTGTCGGTTTTTCTAAGCAACATCGAGATCCATTCTCTTAGGAGAATGGAGACATCTGGTCCGGGACCAGGATGTGGAACCAGTCCAGTACTGGGGGGCTCAACCTTGAGTTGAGTAACTAGTCTGTTGAATGGGGATATATGGTCCGGGACCAAGATATGGAACTAGTCTAGCACTGGGGGACTCAACCTTGAGTTGAGTGACCATTCTATTGAATGGTGACATCAGGTCCGAGACCAGGATGTGGAACCGGTCTAGCACTGGGGGACTCGACTAGAGCTGAGTGGCCATTCTTTGAATGGAGGCACCTAATCAGTTACTAGGAATTTAACCTAGTCCGGGACTAGGGGCTCAACCCGAGGCTGAGGGCCATTCTTTGGGAGAATGGAGGCGCTTGGTCTGTTACCAAGTATTTGACCTTGTGTCAAATTGTGTAACCTATGGCTGAGGCATCTGTTCTATTACCAGGACAACACTATAAGCCCTAGACCGGGTCTAGGCATGTGTGACACTCTGACCCTCAATCAATGGGCTTTGTGATCTTCTCCAAGGCTTAGCTACCCTTGGTTAAGACACCTTAGTATCTGATCTTTGTTTCACACAGAGTGTGAGATAAAAGCATTAGTAATTCTCTCTGTTTATGATGATGTACTTTGAGTGGGGATGAAGGACCACCTTGACCACTTGTTTTGACCACAGAGCACTTGAAGAAGGCTAAAGCAAAAGTCTAAAATACATAAGGACCCTTAGTACCACTAAGGTGTCAAAGTGAAAGTGCAAAAAGACCTTTAGTACCACTGAAGGTAAAAGTCAAAGTGATAAAAGAATAAAATAATAATATTTTGTTCTTTTGAGTTTTGGTCCACTTACAAGTGACTCAAAGGCTATAAAAGAAGATCAATCCATTTCATTATTGCACACACATTTGCTCTCACATTTGCAGCTGCTCCAAGAAGAAGAATTCGTTGGTTCAAAGAAGAAGAAAGGTTGTCTTGTGGTTATGCCCTAGCATGGATGAGTCTAGCTAGGGCATCCACATCTATTGAAGTAAAAACCCTAAACTAGGGTTTCATCAGCAAAAAGAGAAGCAACAATTTGTTTTATGAGTTAGGGTTTTACCCTAGCTCCTATCTTCTTCTCTGGGCAGCCTCCAGTCTTCATCGGGCAGCTTCCAATCTCCACGAGCAGCCAGGTTCTCTCACGACAGATGCCTTTCCTCCTTTGGGCAGCCTCCCCTAGGCCTCGACCCCTCTCCTAGCACCTCGGGCAGCCAACAGCCAGGCCTGTGAGGGTTGCCGGGTCTGCTACCCACCCTTGGGCAGCAGCCAACAAGCTCGTGAGGGCTGCCGAGTTTGCTACCCACCCTCGGGCAGCAGTCAACAGGCCTGTGAGGGCTGCCGGGTTTGCTACCCACCCTCGGGCAGCAACCAACAGGCCCGTGAGGGCTGCCGAGTCTGCTACCCACCCTTGGGCAGCCTACAGGCATACCCGTAAGGGCCTCGGGCAGCAGCCAACAAGCCTGTGAGGGCTGCCGGGTCTGCACAGACCCTCAGGCAGCAGTAAACAAGGCTGGGCAGGGCTCAGACAGGCCTGGGCAGAGTAGCAGGGCTCGGGTAGAAGACAGGGTAGGTCCGAGCAGGTTTGGGTCGGGCAATAGCAGACCAGGTAGGGTAAAATAGGTCACGGGCAGGAAAAGAAGAATTTCAGGCAGGTTAAATAAGATTTCGTGCAGTTTGAGTTTTCTGGGAAGGAGAGAGAAAATTAGGGCAGAAAGCCCTAATTTGGTGAAAGACCTAATTTGGTTTTTCTTGTGTAAATGATCTTCTGTAGTTTGTGGATCTGTGGTACAAACCCATTAGGGTTTGAGAATTCATCGAAGAACTCAGCCATCTCATTTACGAGATGAATTACTAATGGTTTTGGGGTTTTTGTCCTTTAAAGGTTTCCCCAGTGAAAAACTCTTGTGTTCAGTGTGTTGATGTGTTGATGTTATTTACTGCACTTGTCATTTGTTATATGTTAGTCTACAAATTTTAGAGTATTCACGCTAATGCTAAAAATTCAACAAGTTTAATGTCTAGGAGATATGAGGGGATTATTAGGGGGTCCCCCCTTACATTATTTTTGAGTTATAACTTCATTTGCATGCTTTTATTTTTGTTGTTTTGCTCAAATTCGCCCCTAGCAAGAGAAATGCACCCCCCTTAATGAGTGACATGTCCAGACACATGAAAAATGAAGTGTGGTATCTAGGAAATGATCAAGATGTCACTAGGGGCCCATTTCATGACGACCTATGTCATCACTTTACCATTCTGGAGTTCTGCTGCCATATATATTTAACTTTAGTTATTTTTTAAATTAAAACTTAGGTTGCCATTGTAATAATTCACCATTAATTGGATCTTGGTCTTCCCTTGGTCAAAATCGCATTATGATGCCATAGATGGATTCTTTGACCCTCAAAATCATAGTATGGATCAAATCCATGCCAAAATCCAATCTGAAATCTGATATATTTGGCTACTCCAAATAATTAAACTAATACTTATGTTAATGTGCTCAAAACTTGGGGAAAAATTAACCATAATAGCCCAATAATCAATAATAGCTGCAAATAATATTTGAAGGGGTCTAACTGGCCTCCAATGGCTGTAGCATTAGAGATGACTATGTGAAGATCTTATATTGTTGGTTGGTTTTGTTGACCATGTCAAACTTGGGTTTCACCAAATCAAATTACTTAAAATGTCAAACTTGGTAAAAGTTTAACCATGATAAAATCTGATATAAGGACCGTATCCAAAGCCTAAATGAGGATGAAAAATATTTAATTATGAAAAATATTGAAAGTTAATTAAGTCTAAGACTCAGCTTTGCACATTGATCACCATTGACTCTTTGCATATTCTTCATCATAGGACAAGAACATAACAAACCATAAGTCAACTAGTTAGTGTTTTATTTACATGTCAATATCTAACTAGCCATCACAAGGCATTGCATAGATCAATCTTCCTCTGGGGTGGAGTGGATGGTCAACAAGTTAGAAGGTTAGTCAGGTGAAGTATTGATCAATGGAATACTTGAGTTACTCTTGGAGAAAAAGACATATCAAGGGTCTTGGTGACATTTACTAGTTTGGTAGACACTAGGGACCAGGGTGTCTCACAAATGGGTGATGTGCTAGAAGGTACCTCTTTGACTTTAGCAAGCCCCCCCTTTATTTCATTTGATACACTTTGCACTTTCACTTTCATTTTCATTTTTCACATTTGATACTTTTTCATTTTGAGCATTTCTTTCTTTCTTTGGATATTTCATTGAAGCACTTCATTTCTTTGCAATCCTTAGTTGACTAATCTCTGAAAGGTATTGGCCCTTGATTGCTTTCTAGGCACTAGTTATGACATGGCTTTAGCTTTGCTGCTAGTCATCGTCCATAGGTGCGACAAAGTTGCCACAGTTATGCTGGTTTAAAGCAAATAGGCAGTACCTCCTAATTCAATGAGTACCTACCCTTCCAACCACTAACCAAATTCAAGGATGGGGCAAACCTGTTTCAAACCTCAGGAGTAGTCTTCTGGTGATTAGGCCAACCTTAGCTCACACTCAATCCACAAGGGTCTACAAGCAAAAGAATAATCTCCAAAAGATGACATTGAATATGTTGGAGCAAAAGAAGATTTGATTTTGATGCACAAATTGGCAAATTTTCTAAAAATCAACATAAATGCTCTAATCATGCAAACCAAGATTGCTTTGAAAAAGGAATTATGGCTATCATAAGTTATTACAAGAAGAGATGGCATAATGATCAACTGACGAGCAAAACAGTGACCAAGGCTACCCTGTTTCAATTGAACTTTGAAGTATCATAAGTTGAAATAGATCTTTTGAAAGAGACATGCCATTTAGTCCAAAAGCTTGTCCTTTTTTTATCTCACTTGGCTTTCTTCAAGGCATCCAAAGGTGCTATTTTTATTCCCAAAGTGATCATGAAGTGTTCCTTCTCAACAAATCTTCAATGTAAGATTTCTATGAGTAATAATTAGTTTTGGTTTAGTAGATGACATTAGCCATAATGAAGAACAAAAATCAAATGGCTATGAACTAATGCAAAGTACGCAAAAGATAATGCACTTTAAAAATAGTGACACTCAAGAAGGTGCCCATATGAATGCAATATGGCCTTCAAAAGTCACAAAAGTGATGATTAGAGTATGGGTTTTGAGAACACTAAGAAACAATAGGCACCTAAAAACCAAACACCTTATTCCATATAACACAAACAAATAAACACACTACAAAAAACCACGCTAAAAACTAACTTAGTATGACAAAGTCATCATCTTTTAGAATGGCCTTAAAAAATCAAAATGCTAATGAAGAGGGGTCTTACAAAGTGTTGACGTGTCAAAGTGTTGATTGGGGACACTGATGTGGTGATGACAAGGAAATTTGTTGATGTGGTAGAGGAGGTGGCAGTGGATTGGGTACAGTTACTGATGTCTCAATGTCATAGAGTGCCACATGGTAAGATGATGTGGCACTCCAGTAAAAGGTTGGAATGATAGTGTGATAAGGTGGTAGCACATGGGGCCACATGGTAGGGGTGAAAGGTCTCTTGTCTGTGTGGTTGTTGTAACATCCCTTGGCATGGTTTCAAGGTAGGGCCTTGGTGGAATGCACCCTCTTGATGTGGTCTCTGAGGCCAAAGGACGACCTGCGGCAGAATTTGATGTCAAAGGTAGACAACTGGTATACAGTCCACGAGATGGAGCACCATGGTACTACCCAAGGTAATCGTCCCTAAGGCGAGGGCCCAAGGAATGGGTGGCACAACAAAGAAAAGGCTCCACTGATGTGGAGATTCATAAGTGTTAGCAAGAGAACCTTATTGAACCAAAACCAACCCAAATTTTGCAATGAAGAAAGAGATAGACAACACTAAGGCAACCAAGAGAGGCATAACCCTAGAGAGAAATAAACCCTACCACATGTGTGCTAGAGAGAGAGAGAGAGAGAGAGAGAGAGAGAGAGAGAGAGAGAGATAATGCAAGCATAAGATAGATCAACCAAGAATAAGAGAGCACAATGCTCTAACAGTGCCATTAGGATAAATCACGTCTCTAACAATGAATGAATGATCACAATATGAAAATGCACTTAAGAGTTATATATTTATACACAATGCTCTATAGTGCCATGAGGATAAGTCACGTCTCTAACATTGAATGAAAGATCACAATATGAAAATACACTTAAGAGTTTTATATTTATACACAACTTAAGAAGTAGGGTACTTTCCTCAAGTGGTGTTATTGAGCCTACAATGATTTGACCCAGTTGGCCTTAACCAAACCTAGAGATATAATATAAAATTACAAACAATGTCACTCGCAACTAAAGGTGAAGATTACACCCTTAATTTGAATAGGGGGCCATGGAGAAAAGGCATTCCATCACATTGCCCTTCAATGGAAAATCTCCCACACCAAAATGACTCCACACACTGGTGAAGATGGTCTTTGGTAGAGATTTGGTGAATATGTCGACAAGTTGAACCACCGAAAGGACAAAGATTGGCGGAAGCGATCATTGAGAATGGAGGTACTGAATGTAGTGCATCATGATATCAATATTCTTTGTCATCTGGTGATACGCATGATTGCAAATAAGCTGAATGGTGCTTTGATTTTCACAAAATGGAGGGGTGGGAGCTTCTTGAGGAAGACCCCAATGGTCTAGAATCATCCACATCTAAGTGAGGTGCTTATCAACAAGAACAAAGCTAGCATATTCGACTTTTGTGGAAGAGTGATCCGCAACCCACTACTTCTTGGAACACCAAGGAACTAGTCCAAGGCCAAGAGTGAATAAGTACCCTGGAGTGGATCGCCACCCATCATGATCACTAGCCTAGTCGACATAAAAAAAATCATGACAAAGGATGGGTGCACTCATTGAATGATGGATTCCCATGTGAATAGTACCTTTGAGATAGTGCAAAATACATTTAGCAACTTGCCAGTGACTCTCATGAGGCTCTTGCATATATTTGGAGTAGATGTAGACAACAAAGGCGACGTCTGGACAAGTATGAATAAGGTGGAGTAAACTGCCTACTATAAAGGGGTAGATAGTAGCTTCAAATAATGGAGAATGATAGTGTGCTTGGAATTTCATCCTAGAAGCGAGAGGGGTTGAAGCAAAGATTAGAATCCTCTATCTTGAAGTATTGTAGGAGATCAGTATACTGCGTGAGAAAGTGATATCCTAGAAGAAGATTGAGTAATCTGGAGACTAAGAAAGTAAGTGTAGTAGGCCCAAATCATTAATCTCAAAATGTCTTGAAGTCATCTTCAATTCTTTAATCATGGATGGTGAGTAGCTAGCGATGATGACGTCATCAACATAAAGCAAAACTATGAGTGTTTGATCATCATGATGATAAATATAGAGATCATGCTCGACCTTGCAAGAAGTGAAGCCGCAACTAAGAAAGAATGTGTAGATTTCCTCATACGAAGCTTGAGGTTCCTATTTAAGCTCATACAAAGACTTCATGAGCTTGCAAACCAATGGTGTAGGCCCATTTTGAACAAATCCTAGTTTCTCTTGAACCTCTCCATGAAGAGAGGTTCTTTTGACATCTCTATTTGATGGAATTCCAATTCAGTGAAGTAACAATTGATACTATCATCCGAATTGAGTCCATCCTAGAAACTAGAGCAAATGTCTTAGTTTAGTCAACTACCTGCTGTGAAAATTCCTTAGCAACAACTTGAGCATTTGCTTTTCAATTTGTCCATCGACACCAAACTTTGTCTCTTAGATCCATGTATTGGGTAAGGGAACCAATTCCCATCTTTGATTCTTGATCAGAGCATCATACTTAGTAGACGTGGTTGCCTTCTATTCATGGGATTCTTTGACCTGATTTTATATAGTGGGATCTCCGTCATCATTCAACTTGGTGAGAAAGACTTGTGGAGCAAGAGGATTCCACTAAGGTTGCAATTTTTTTCGAGTGGAAGGAAATTGATGGAATGCTTAAGAGTGGATATAGCCCAATTAGACAGAGGCCTCAACTTGGCTAGAGAAAGAGGAGTTGGAGCAGAGAAACTTGTTGAGAGGTTGTGTTCAACAATTTGGGGCCTCAACTGTGGGAAGAGGAATGTTGGATGGAGTATCCTATATAGAAGAAGAGACTTTTGTAAGAAGAGATCTTAACAAGTCATCAACAAGGCCCGTGTCATCATCACATGTTTGCCTAGTCATTGTAGGAGTGCTTGAGGAAACACTTATAAGAGGGAGATCATGATGATGATGTGAAGGAGTGAGATCAACCAAAACATGTTGGGGATCATCTATAGGCGAATCATCTACAAGGATTGGAAAAGATTACAGCAGACCATGATTAATAACTTATTAAAGACAACATCTCTACATTCAATCACTTAGAGAGTGAAAGGGTTGTATGAATGATATTATTTGGAAACTTCATTGTAATACACCAGAATACAGCGTTGACTTCTAGGATCCAATTTGTTTTTCTTTTCTCTAGGAATACCTGTCCATGCACTTGATCCAAAAATTCAAAAATGCAAAGTTGAAGATTTGTTTTCATGTAATTTCTCTTAAGGAATCATACCTTGGACAACACGAGTAGGTCTCGTATTGATGATGAAGGTTGCACGAGCAATTGTGTCTCCTCGAAATTCCCTCTATATACGTGGAGCCATTTCCATAATAGCTCTATTCTTTCAATCTGCTACTTAATTTTGCTATGCAACGGGAAGGACTTATCCAAACTTAGTGGTGTCAATGATGTCATTTCCACATCTTGAAACTAGTAGGGTTGAGCTTTAGCCAATGATTACTTTCTCTCTACTGTTCCATTGCCAATAATTAAAGAGCAGGTGTTGATGTTTGGTCATATGATTGGTAGCTCAAGAGTTTGCATTCCATTCCTATGAAGTGGATTTGGACCAATATGCAAAGTGCATGACCAGATGTGCACTGTAAGATGAGTCTGCTAAGTTCAGCTTGTCTTTATAGACCCAAGAAAAGAAAGGAATCGCTCAAAAAGAGTGTTGGCCTTGAAGGTGGGTCAAAACCCTAGGAAACTCTAAAAAAGAGGTGTTGGCCTGGAAAGAGAGTCAAAATCCTAAAAAAAACTTAAGGAAACCCCTAAAAAAAGAAGCATTGTGTTTATGGGATGGTTTTAACTTTTAAATCTTAAAAATAATGATCAGAAAGCTTAGTTCCACAATCACAAATAAGCTTTAGCAATGTGACTAGTCAAAAGTCTTTTTGGATTAGCTATTGAATTGATTGGGGGAGGTTCACAACTGCTCTAATACCATGTTGAGATTTAAAAGTGTTAGTATGAGAATTGTACTAAACCAAACCAATTCAAATCTTGCATAGAAGAAAGAGATAAACAACCCCAGAGAGAAAAAGCAAACTCTAGCGAGCACAAAATAGATTGACTAATGATAAGAGAGTGCAATTTTTTATGGTGCCCTTAGGCTAAAGCACATGTATTAGAATGAATGAAAGATTACAATGTGTGAAAGTACAAATAAGACTTGTGTTTTCATACACAACTTAACAGGTAGGGCACTTTCCTGAAGAGGGGTTATTGAGCTTACATTGAGTTGACTGGGTTGGCCCTAACTTAACCTAGATATATAATATAAAATTACAAATGATATTTGCTGTGGTCAAATGTGAAGATTACACCCTTAATTTTTAACAGCAAGGAGCCATTTGGCAAAGAGGGGTGTCAGAAAGGGAGCTCTGACAATGGCGACCACCAATTGTGTGGAGGGAGTTGCTAGAATTCCCCATGAGGGGTTATTGAGCCTACATTGAGTTGACTGGGTCGGCCTTAACCAAAAGTAGATATATAATATAAAATTACAAGCTGTGGCCAAATGCAAAGATTACACTCTTAATTTTTAAAAGCAAGAGGGAGCTGTCACGCCAACAGGGAGCTCCAACAAAGATGGCTGCTGATTGTGTGGAGGGAGGTGTTGGAAAAATGGGTGCCAAGGCAGAGTCTGAGACGATGTCTCATGAAAAGGAGATAGAAGGGTGGCTCGATCACTTGAGAGCAAATGCCCATGAGAAAGGGCCTTGAACAAAGGTGCCAACCTCAAAAACCTCAATATGCACCAAAAAACCTTGTTGGAAATACTATAGTTGAACCTGTTAAGAGAGGGGCATCAGACAAAAAAACAGACCTGAGACCAAAATCACCATGAAAAGCATTGAGAGGGCAAAACAAATTCCACGACCTACTGTACACAACAATGTTGGGAAAACACCACGGAATGTAGGAAATTGCTCAATAAAACCAAAGAATCACCTCGGAATAATATTAAAATAAAAACTTGATAAATCAATGTTTTAATACTATTCAAAACAGATGACAATGATTCATTGGAGTGAAATCTTTAAATTAGAGGCAAACAAAGGCAAATCTAACTAAAGGATTGCTCAGGATTTAATGGGACTGTCAAGTTTAGATGAATGTTTAATCTCTTCAATTTGTTTTCTACAATGCATTTCCTCTGGCTCCTGTGGAATTTAGCACAGTGGAAGTGTGCCTTTACAATCCCTAGATAATTTGAAGTCCTCCTACATTGAAACTTTCTGTACATTCCCTTGCATAGGAATGACACATGAAAATTATAGCATCATAAGTCTAGGAGTGTTAGTATGATACTGCAGAAGGAAATCACTGGAGTTGCAGTATTGTATGATATATAAGACATACTAAAAAGCTATTAGGTTTTTGTGAATTTCAGTAATATTGCACATGCCAATGCTTCTTGAGTTGATTATGTTTCATGATTCATCCCTGTAGGTTCTAGTTATACATATTATCTGACAGTTGTCGCAGCTGGTAATTGTATTGTTTGGTATGCACTTTCAGAGCCTTCGCCATTGCACACAACAACCATTGTGGAGAAATGTACTTTGAAATTGGTGGATGAATACAAACACATGCTTTCTCAAGCTACTGAGCCACTTTCTACTTTCCTTGAATATATTACGTATGTTCCTATCTTCTTTTCTCATTCACAATTGGGGATTGGATAAATCTTAAGTGCCACATTTAAACATATCAATTAATGTTTATGCAACTGTTTTTGACAAAACTCTCTTAGAGGTTTCCCCGACAATTGCATTATAGGTGCAGAATTATTAGAACTAATTTGTTGAACTTTTGTTTCAGTTATGGTCACATGATCGACAATGTAGTCCTCATTGTTACTGGCACATTGCATGAAAGGGATGTTCAAGAATTGCTAGAAAAATGTCATCCTTTGGGCATGTTTGACAGGTAGTTACATCTCAAATGGTGTATATATGTTATGCTCTGCTATTTATAACTGTTGTATGAATTTTAGCAGATTGGAGTGGATGATACTTTAAAACTTGAAAGATATGAATAATTTCATGTTGCTCATAATAATTAGAGGCTTTCCAGTATTGCAACCCTTGCAGTTGCCCAGAATATGCGAGAGCTGTATAGACTGGTGCTTGTGGACACGCCTTTGGCTCCTTATTTTTCAGAATGCATTACCTCTGAGGTATGGACATTATTCCTTCTTGTTTTGACAGCCTCACTGAGAGTCCCTCAGAAGAGGTTGTAGCTACTTTTGTTCTTAATTTGCCAATGCAGTAAGCTACTCTAGCAATCATATGTTTTAAGGATTGATGTTTAATAGAATTATATTGCTTAAAAAGTTCAGGTCTTTTAGAACTTTTATAAGTTTGAATAATATTCTTCTTTACTCTGTTTCTTAGGACCTGGATGATATGAATATCGAAATTATGCGGAATACTCTTTATAAAGCATATCTCGAGGACTTCTATAATTTTTGCAAGGTTAGTTAAAGTTTCATAAAATCCTTGGAAACAAGTTAAATTTTTTTAACCTGGAGTTTGAATACTTTCATTTAGCAATATTTTTCACTGTTTCTGATGCCACTATTGCTGACAGAAATTGGGAGGTGCTACTGCAGAAATAATGTGTGATTTGTTGGCATTCGAAGCTGACCGAAGAGCAGTTAACATTACAATAAATAGGTATCCAGTAACTTGTTTTAGTGGTTCCTTTTAAGTTGTACCTTTGTATATCTTCAATCATATTGACTAGATATGCAAATCTAAATGTTGTTGAATTATATGTGATGTGAGAAACAAAGTTCTTAGTGATATCCTTACTGCTGGCTTATCCTGCAGTGGTTGTAGAGTAGGAGTTTCTGATTGAAGCATCTCTTAGTTCATATCTAGTTAGGATAAGTCAAACATTTGCATGTTAAAGTACCTAAATTTATGAGTGGAATTCACTCATATGTCCCTGAATCATGACTGCAATTCCATGTGTGCAGTATTGGAACAGAGTTGACTCGTGATGATCGGCGGAAGCTATATTCTAATTTTGGCTTGCTGTAAGGCTTATTATTATTTGAATTTCTTCTATTGTAACCTAGATGAAATGATTCGCAGTGCCCTGACTTCTAATATGTGCTTAAAGTATTTGATGCTATAACTTGCTGCACCTAAGTTTCTGTTTTTTGATGTTAGTTTCTATCAGGAATAGGATTGACAAGCACGATATTTGTTTGACAGGTACCCTTATGGTCATGAAGAGCTTGCTGTCTGCGAGGACATTGATCAGGTTGCTGTCTTGCATCTACCTTTTTGTTGCTGTTGTTATGACATTTCAAAGCTTTCATGGTTGCCTTTTTACCTGCATTTTTTGACCAATTTTTTATTCACAGGTCCGTGGGGCTATGGAAAAGTATCCACCATATCAATCAATTTTTGCCAAAATTTCGTATGGAGAAAGTCAGATGTTGGATAAATCATTTTACGAAGAGGAAGTTAAGAGGTTTTGCCTTGCATTTGAACAACAGGCATGTGCTACTATATCTGGAAAACTCAGCACACTTTGCTTTTCTTAGCCCTTTTTCTTGGTTTAATGATAAAGAATAGAGATTTCAAGGGCTTTATTCCAAAATTTTTTGATGCAAAAAACAAGTTCCAGAATATTTACATGGTTGTTTACATTTATGCAGTTTCACTATGGTGTCTTCTTTGCATACGTGAGGCTGCGGGAGCAGGAAATCAGGAACCTAATGTGGGTTTCTGAATGTGTTGCTCAAAACCAGAAGTCCAGAGTTCATGACAGTATTGTTTTCATATTTTAGGCATTGTCTTTAGAGCAGATGGCCATATTTTCAGCCTTCAAATCAAATATGCCTTACCATTGAGAGAGCATTAATTCTATGATTTTCTTGTATTTCAACTTGTTAACCAGCTGTGACATGGTTTCCAGCAAGCTGCTTAAGCCATCTCTAGATGCATTGGGTGTTATATATGTTTGATTGGGTATTATACTGAAACTTCTAGTGTGCAGAACCTACTGGTAAACATCTTCATTGCTGAAGTACATTATGTTTTTTTGGTCAAGCATCAAAACAATTTCTCTATTTCTTAGTGAAAACTTAAAACTACTGTAAAACTCAATGTCATTAATAATCTTTCAAGCATTGCCATTGACAAAAGATCGTTGGGGTTCATGAACTCGGGACATTGGAAAAATTGGGGAAAAAATAGGCCAACTTAAAAAATAAAAAATATATTCATTTTTAAAAATAAGCAAAAAATCAGCACAGAAAACTGTAATTTTTTGAGCGTGATTTTTCATTTTGGAATAAACGTTGATCATTCTCAATGTTGCTGATAAATTGGCTATTTTTCCAAAACTGTTGTTTAGATTGCTGGTGTAAGATTGATGTTCGATACACCATCTCTAACAAAGTTATGACAAGCTAGGAGCTGGAATTTGATTGGCCTATTTTGCAGTTGCAATTATTTGACTACAAGTTTGGTATTTAGAGAAAATCATAGAAACCTTTCAGCTGTGGGCACTGAAGAAGCTAGAATGATTCTGGAGCACTCTGCTCTACTGGAATACTCAAAAGAAGAGAATTTTGGTCATTCATGCTTTTAGACAGCAGGAAGAATCATGCTAAGGCTACAGACACAAGATTTATAATCGTTTCGCTAGATCGTTGGATAAGACAAATAATTTCATACTCCATTGGCTCTCAAAGTTTTCCATTTGGTTATTGTCTATGGAGCTCCAGTCAGGCCAGCTTAGACATTCATAACAAGCAGGTGACCATCAAAGACCTGTTCCTTTTCCAATAGTTCAAACACAGGAATTTATGGAATTCTGCAAACCAGAGTAACAAGGATTCTAAAAATGGTTTACCTTTTTTAGCACAAGCTAAATAAATGTGGTGGCTGGTGCTGCTCATTCTTGTATCATTGTTGGAGGTTGATAATAATACTTATTTGCAGATATTCATGACAGACATGGTTTATTTGTGTGGCATACCCATTTTAAAAATAAGTTCATAAGGAAAATACGGTGTTGACTATTGCATGATTCACAGACATTGAAACACAACAATTCTTTTTTTTCTTGTTGGTTTACGAAGATTACATTACAGTTATTATTGATTAGCACGGTTTAATTGTGTGGCATACCCATTTTAAACATAAGTTCATAAGGAAAATACGGTGTTGACTATTGCATGATTTACAGACATTGAAATTCAACAATTATCCTCTCTTTTTTTGTTGGTTTACAAAGATTACATTACAGTTATTATTGGTTAGCACTGGGAGGTGTGATTACAACAATATCCAGTGGAAGAAAAGACAACTGAAAGTAGGCGTGCCTGGTATGATCCCAACGATATCCACTAGCAGAGAAGACAGGTGACAGTAGGTGCACATCCAAGGCATGGGAATCCCAACAATAGGTACCTTTGGACAATCACTAATCTCTGAGCATGAGATTCAACCCGGTTATTGGTTACCACAAGAGTGTCACTGTGGTTGGGAGGATGGAACTTTAGACCTATGTTTGGTGAATTCCCTACTTGTGCAATGACCACAAGCTTATATCTGAAATTTAAGATCTCTTAATGAAAAGTGAAAAAAATAAGCCAGTCCTGAAATTTTATTTTGCTTCAGATAATATCTCTTATCACTTCGAGTTTCCACTTCATTTTCCGCACGAGATAATTTATCTGTGTATTTAAATGCCGACCTTGGCATTTCTTTTTAGAGAAGCGACAAAAAATAACTGCGAGTTCTTTGTCACTACTCTAAAAAGTACTTGCAGAAGAATTCCATTTCAATTTCATGTTGTCGATCAAGAACTGAAGCACGAGACTCACCATGTGTTGTATCCAGAACTGGAGCACGAAAATCACTGTTGCATTTTGAGGAGGGTGATCACTAGAAAATCTGGGCAGTAAAAGCAATAGATGCATGATATGTGAGGAGATTGGAGAGCAGGCTCAAGAACAAAAAGACAATTACAACGATGATTTTAAAGGATACCATGGAAAAAAACGTTAGATGGGAAAAACTTGAAAAGGTAATCATATATTATAAAAGAAAGTTGAGGTTTGTTGAGAATTTGAAAGTTGAGGGAATAGCAAGGTTGGGTTGTGGGCATGTGAAAAGCCTTGTAAAGTTCAGTTTTGAGCTACCAGGTTGTTGAAAGAAAGGTACATATCAAGGTTGGGTTGCAGGTCCTCAAGTTGCACTGCACGTTTAGGTTTCATCTGCATGATGCTTTGGGTTGTGAAAGAACCCATGGATGGGTTGGAAATCATGGAAGATTGTGTGGCATGTAAAATGGATGGGGTACAAGGTTTACATTCATTGTATAAGAGAGTCAAAAAGTTTTAGAAGGGGAAGAATTTTGTTACTGATGTTTTATGTTGAATTTTGTTACTGATGTTTTATCAACATAGATCGTCTTAAACCCAGATCTATCAAACATGGAGAGGGATCAAATTTATTAAGTGTAAATATTTTTTTTGATGTGTAAAAAATTCAAGGTAAAATATTTACACCTTAAGAAATTTGATCCCACTGGATGCTTGATAGATACAAGTTTAAGATGGATCTATGCTAGTTTTATTTTTTTTAGCCAGTGTAAAATTTTTTAGTAGACATGTTGGTCGATAGCTTTATTTAATTTAATTTTTTGTTACATACGTGATATCTCTCCCATATTGGGTTATAGAGCATCTTGCTACTCTTGATGCAAGGAAGTGATGCATTTGATATCTTTCCATAATTTAATCATTGTATTGTGAGATGTTATTTGTTTTGCCTTGCATATAATACTATTTGAATTGTTGACTAGAGAGATGTGTATATTTTGTGTATAAATCTGCATAAAATGAGCTAAAGCTAGGTTAGTGGTTCTAAGGCCATGATTCGGTTACGTTCCCTTAGATTTCTATACAAATAATTATAGAAGGATGCGAGGGTTATTATAATTAGGAGCATATGGGTGGGCTCCTTGGAAAGGGATTGAAATGAACTAGGAACCCATAAAAAGTAATTTATGCATAACAATAATTTTGCCTTCTAGAATCAATTCACCATTTGTTTTTGGGAAATATGTATAGAATCCCTTAAAGTTGTTACACTATGAGGGCCTTATCTATACACTTAGGGCTTGCACTTGGCCTCATCCACACCCACTTCAATTTTGAAGAACTCCATTTGTTCTTAAGAAAAAAACATCTCATCAATTTCCTTTACCTCCTTAATCCCTTGCTTACTCATAGGAAATTTGATTGCCGATCGTTTAGCTTCAATTTCTATGATTAGTTCAATGAAGTTGCCAACTTTTCATCCTAGTAGAAATGGAGGTCTACACTTTTCTTCTTTGAAACACAAGTCTAGAAGAAAAAGAAAAAGTTGCTTGAATTTATTGTGAGTTTCCACAAATGGACATTGTTACGGTGTCATAAGAAAATAGTGTGCAATATTCAACTTTTGATGTTATAGTAGTTGATTATGGCAATAAGCATTGAATATCCAACTCAATGAATTTTGCATTTCAAGATCCAAAATCTATTTAGATTTAAGTTAAGAGAAACTTTACAACAATTTGATTAGGGAAAATATTTGGTTAGCTAGCATATAAACCATAGAGGAGAAAACTTAATGTAAGTGCTACTTACATAAATAAAGGTTGTGAGACTTAGGCAAAAGCTTGACTAAAGTGGAACTTGATGACTGGATAAAACTCGGTTGGAGACTTGACAAAATATACAAATAGAAAACACTCAAAATATCAAAACTTTTGAGTTTTGTGGAGTTTCAATGAGGCATGGTGAGTTTTGGCTAGTTTCTAAACAACCTCGAGTACTTGTTTCACAAGACATTGGGCAACTCAAGAATCCCTATTTAGTCTCACAACAGTAATATAAAATTACTTATATTCCATAATCACCCAATTCATGCGCTTGGGATATTCACACCCATTTAGGGGGTTTTGAAGCGGGGTTTATATGTTAATACTAGTGTGATCATCTTGTTGCTTTTAAGTCTACAATCTCATGTGCATTAATGAACAGTGTTAAGCACAACCAAGGAGATATGTTGCAAAACATTGTAAACAAAAGTTGAGAGTGCGTTGAATTTATCCTTTAGATAATTTGGATAGGAACAAAGGGTGCAAGCAATCTAATAGTAAAGCGGTGAACTATGTTACCTTTTCCTTCTTCGTTGAACTTGGAACCAAGGCTATTCAACATATTTCAAATGGAACAACTATTTAACAATATGAAGCATGTGCATTTACTTCTATGCGAAATCTGCCAAGAAATGTATTAATGTGTATGGAATACAACCATAGGGATGAACCATAGATTTGAATAAAAATTGAAAACTAAAGTTAGAACATTTACAAACCTTTTCAAAAACCATGTTTTATTATCTATTTGATTTGTCATGTTAGGCCTAATAGTGAAGAACATGTGCTTTCTTTGTAGAGGTCACAAGTTAGAATATAGAGAGGGGTAAGGTATGTACACCTCCATAGTCTTAGCAACCTAACTATTAAGAACATGTGTTTCCTTTTAGGAGGTCACACGTTCAAATCTAGAGGGGTGGTAGGGTATGCACATTTCTATAGACTAAACAACAGTTAAAAGCATGTGTTTCCTCCTTATTAAGCAATGAAATTGCTATAAGAAGGGGATCTCTTATTCCACAAACAAAGATACCTTGTTCCAGAAAATAGGGGTGTCATATTTCTATTATGATTAGATTGCTGAATCCATTTTTATTGACACGTTTATAAAAGATTATAATACCCACAACATATGCCATTTCATTTTCACAATTTAATTAATTTATCACTTCCAATAAGAAAGATGTAACATATAAATAACATGCAAATGATATTCCGTTTAAATGCATTTTTTTCACCATTATTGTACATTGTTTACAACATCTATACATCTTATCACAATTGATGCAATTTTCAAAGCTCCAATTATTAACACAAAAATGCAAGGTTTTCAAAATCATTAACCATTTAGTCCAACCATTAACAAATAAATACAATGATTTTATTATCTTTGAAATTGATATTGATGATTAAGATAGATATCTATCTTGTCCTTTCAAATAGATATCTCGCTTTAAGTTTAATTTAAATATATTAGATGCATTGATTTCAATATAATAATATGATGCAGGTATCTATTTTGACCATCCAAATACATATCTTGCATTAATTTAAATACAATTTAGATGTATTTATTAACCATTCAAATATATATATTGCATTAATTTAAATAACATCAATCTAAACTGCTACAATTTTGATATTTTTTGGCTATATTTTTTTAGAGCATTTTAGTTCAAAAGTTAGTTAAAAATTTAAAAGAGTTGTTGGAATTGCAAAGATCTGTTATGGGTGCAATATATACATTTGAGGGTGCATAAACCATTTATACACTAAAAAATGCAATTTCAATAATGAAAAATCGCAAATTGACCAAAGATTGTCTTACTGATTTTTAGTAATGATACCATAAAAATCCAAATCCTATAACATTTAGAATATTAATATAAAGGCATGGACCGTGATATACACTAATATTGACCATATTGTAACTAGCTATAAAAAACGGTAAAGCCCTCCAACATTAAGATAACATAACTTACAAACATTAGAGGAAATTTGGGCTCTAAAATGGGCCTTACAAAAAAATGAGCCAACAATAAATTCTTGTGAATTGGAATTCAAGAAACAATAGAATTTCAATAAAATGAGTCAACCATAATGGTTGACTTGACCTATTTGTCATTAAAAAACTATTTTTTTTTTTGTATTTTCAACTTATCTCTTTGTGTTTTTACTCAAATTTCAAGCGAGATGACTTGTTGTATGCGTAATTTAATTTTGCACCCAATGAGTACCCACATTGCATACTTTTGATGGAATATGCTGCTCCAAAAACAAGAAATGTACATTCTAATAGAAAAAGGGTGAACTCTGTTACGTTTTTTTTCTTCGTCAAACTTGGAACCAAGGCTATTCAAAAGTATGCAGTGTGGGTATTATTCCACATCCAACGAGTACCCACACTGCATACTTGAGGCTAAATCCAAGAAATATACCTTTATTAGATACAGAGTTGATGATTTTGGTTATCACTTATGGGATTATGAAAATCACAAAATCGTTAGGAATAGAGATGTACAATGTTCAATGAAAAAGTTATGTACAAAGATCAGTTGAAGGGAAAGAAAGAGGAAAAGGAAAACACAGAGTACACAGTGCTTGATGAAACCAAAGAAAATGAAATTCTAAAGGTACCAAAAAATCAAGAACAACATGAAGTACCTCAAACTTTTGCAAGTGTAAGAAGATCTACCTAGTTAAGTAGAACCCCTGAATGATTCTCTCTTTCTCTGTATTATTTATTGATGATTGATTCTCGTGAACCAGAATGTTATGAAGAGGCAATGTAGGTGGAAACTAAAAAGAAGTGGGAGCAAGGCATGGATGAGAAAATGGACTCATTGGTAAGAAACCAAACATGGGATTTGGTTGATCTGCATGCAGGTAAAAGAGCATTGCAGAATAAATGGGTTTACAGGTTGAAGGAAGAAGAAAGATGCAAGAAGCGGTATAAAGATAGACTTGTTGTAAAGGGGTTTGCACAAAAGAAAGATATATATTTTGATGACATATTTTCTCCTATTGTTAAAATGACTTCAATTAGGACTATTTTAAGTCTAGTGGCGGTAGAAGACTTGTATCTTGAACAGTTAGATGTAAAAACAACCTTTCTCCATGGGGATTTAGAGGAAGAGATTTATATGCAACAACCACAGGGGTATGAGGTCAAAGGGAAGGAGAATTTGGTTTGTAGTTTGAAGAAGAGCTTGTATGGCCTGAAGCAAGCTCCAAGACAATGGTATTTAAAATTTGATAAGTTTATGATAGAACAAGGTTACAGTAGATGTCATTCTGACCACTGTGTTTATTTCAAGAGGCTAGATAATGGAAGATATATTATCTTGTTATTGTATGTTGATGACATGCTTGTTGCAGGGTATAACGTGCAGGATATAAATGTGCTTGTTGTCGTCTGGGGGATCCAAGGGGGGGTGACGACTATTTTGGGAGCCCCCCTTGGTGGGGTTTTAGGGGCAACGCCCCCGTAGCGAAAATTTAAGAAGAAATTCCTTGTAAAATGTTGTAATTTCAAAGTCATGACTTTGTCAATAATGAGTGATTTACGAGCCCATGATTTTGGGTAGCTCGTGGTATTTTTCCATGTTATTCCCTTTATAAAAGGAAGACATTATAATACGGTTGTGTATTGTATCGTAGCCTTGTAAAAGAGATCTCTGTGATTGTGAGAGAGTGAAGAGGAAGTGCAACAAGGTTGTTCCAGGTTATATCCCTTCATTTTGCTGGGCATAATAATAATAAATGACTAACAATATATGTGTAGACATAGCTCATCTTGGGTGAACCACGTTATATTTGTGTATTGTTTATTGTTATTGCTCTACGATTCTATTTTCTAACACATCTAAAAAAAATACATCATTAACCGCGAACTTAAATCTATACAACAAATGTCGCATGATATCACAAAAATGTCCCTCCATATCATATATCAAACATTCCATCAAACAATGCTATAATTGCCACTATAATGCCAACTTAAAAAATCAACCAACATCAAAAGAAAATGAACTAAATGATATAATAAACAATTCATTTCACTTTAATAATTAACATAATAAAAAATGCATTTAATCAAATTGAACAAGCATAGCTTGTAGGTAAGGATATGACACAATATAGGTATTGAAGACGGGTATATGTCAATACTTGAAAGTTGCTCAAAGGAGATACGAGAAAATAAATGATATGATTTGTTATGGGGCTTAACAATCATGCATTCCATTGTGACCAATTTCGAGAATATTTGCTGGGTTATTGTGGATAGAGGACAAGAAGAAGGCTCTTGAAAGCTCTTGAAATCTGAATAGGCCATTGCCAACTTCAGTGTAATTCTTCCATATATCACTTGGGAAAGGCAGGAGGCCCTGAAAGTTAAACTGCACATATGAATGGAGAAACTATAACAATGATATGGAAGTTAGAATGCTTTTTATATCTTCCAATCCAAATTAAATAGATGGTTTCTCTTTTGTCTATCTTCAGATAAGGGATTTAACATGACAATATGACCATAGTAATTTGTCGAGCTATGAGTAGTATCACTTGGGGTTTTATGAAATCAACCCTTTTGTATATGGAGGAAACTTAGACAATAATGATCGCACTGCGTGAAATAAACAAATCTTTAATATCTAATTCAATACAATGCCTCTATCTCCATTCCCCCACAAATGATGGAAGTTCAAATGATTCAAACTTATATGTGGTGCACAAACTCAATTTTTGAAAAGGGAAGGACACATAATATATTAGTTGTAGGCGATCAATGAGAAGAGGCATCGTCACTACAAATTATACAATAGCTCATTGTTCGAAGGAGTCGAACTTTAGGTTTTGAAAGACAATATAGTCCACAGTTCTCTCACAAATGAAAAATAGACAGTGTCCAACCTTTCTAATGACCGAGGCATGACTAGTATTTATGGGCTCATGCCTTTTTATCATGTATATCAAACAATGAATGACCATCACTGGGAGGCCCATGATACGAGATCACAATAGGGTAACATGGAGGTAAAATCCTGTCCCAAGAATTTTCATGCAGTGATAACACGACAGATTCAACTTAGCATAGAAGTTGAATCACTAAATGGTAATGGTTTAGGAATCAATTAGGGGGGAGTGAGGGGAGTGAACTGAGTAATAAGATAGGGTAGGAAACTAGCCATTTCAAATTGAATAAAAGTACCAATACTATGACAACTAAACCATGAAATACAAATGTGCATACCTTGTACAGTAGACTCTGCAAAGGAAATTGTCTCCTACGGATCTATCAATAGTGGTGTTATCTTTAGATAAACCTATAATATGCACCAATGTTCGTCGTACAATTTTTTTTTAATTGATACCTTCATGCCTCAAACAACGCTATAACCAAAGGAATTTTGACATGTCTCTCCTTTAGAGCTATTTACAGCTAAATCATTAGAGAACAAATGTCGATCCAAGAGCTCAAGCCCATCAACCAACAATGCAACTGTGAAAATCACAATGCAATCTAGCTCATTATACTCACACAATCAACAGTAAGGTGCGGAAGTACACGGATTATGGAAAATGTCGTCCATCAATTGTATCAAATAATCATGGCAAATCACAACCATTGATCTACCACCCAATACCTTAAATGCAGTGTACGTGAAATATTACTTTTAAAACATCACTTAATACTCGGAGGAAGGCAAAATGACCGAGCAAAATCCATTAGGATTTTTCCATGACACGCAACACAACATATGGCAACTTACCACTATCACATGCCACGTCAATGGCCATGCATCCATTCATGCAACTGTGCCAACTCTAAGTTCAAACACAAAACGACGCTACAGATGGTAGATTGTATTCACCATTGCACTATTTTATACAACACGTAATACACATATGGTATGAAACCACTCTTACAACTTAACAAAACCATGGACAATACCACATTTTGGGTCCAAATTGGGTGGGATTTTTTTCAAAAAATCTAACATGACGCCACTTAAGTAGCATGTTCAAGAATGCATTGCTTAAGTGACTCCCCATGGCATCACTTAAGTGATGCCATAAAGTGTCTCTTATGAGTCGCTTAAGTGACGCATGCTTGAATACGTCGATTAATTTTCTTTGGATTGTTATCAGACAAGTTGTGAAATCATTATTTAGTTATTTTTTTTCAATTTGACGATATTAAATATAGATTCATATAGAACCAATTTTGTTTTTTTGTTGGAAGGATTTTGGAGGGAGGAGAACTCTCATTACAAGTAAATTTTCTTGTGTACTAATGAGATTCTCCCTTGAATTAATTTCTTTTGATTGTATTAATGATTTCGATGTCTTTCTTCTTGTTGTACTAGAAGTTTAATAATGTATTCTATTGAGATAGAGAACAATTTCAAACAAACTTGTTTGTTGATTTTCTAGTAGACCCAAATGCGATGCTGCTATGTAGGCAATTATCGATTCTGTATATGGTGACAAAAGCAACCATGGTAAAACATATGATTAGAATCAATCCATTAATGTTGAAGATATAATCGATGATGGAAAATGTTATTTCCCTTGTATACAATGGAAAGGGATACAAAGAACAAGAGTTGTTACGGAAACAACAAGGAAACATTTCTTAGAGCATGGGCACTTGGAAGATGGAAAAGAATATCATCCCTTGGTATTTTATCAAAAATATGTATTTTTATTAATTTTCAATAATATTAATATTTATGTATATTTCGATTCTAATTAAATATGTTTTTCCATAATTATTGCACAAATAGGGCCACCAAAGTTTGGAAATCCACTCGCTACAATTAATACTAGAGATGGTGAGGGCGATGACATCGAGGTTGATGCAAGGGAATAAAATGACCACAATATTATTGAGAATGAATGGATAAATAGGTTGATCCATGACACATTTGTTTCCACAGATCAGAATGCACTTGTAACCAAGATGTATGGAAATATTCATGTTGTACATCTTATTGATAAGGAAAAAAAACCTTATACAAAGACTCAAAGACAGGTCTTTTCTTTGCTCTTTTGTTGTTAGTCAACTTGAAGGTGATAGTATGGTATTTCAAATATAGGAATGATGCAATTTTTAAGGTATGGAATATTTATCTATGTGTAATTGAAATTGTTTGTTTCTTATCAAAGTAGTATATAGACCAGTAACTATGATTTTCCCATTAACTTTATTTGTATATTTTTAGGTGATACTCTTCTACCATCGTCAAATAATTTACCTCGCACATATAAAGAAATATATGTCATAAAATATTTAGGAATGGAGTATAACTCAACTGATGCATGTCCTAGTGATCATATTATATATTACAAACAACATGCATAAAAAAATGAGTGCCCTGAATGTGGAATTAGTATATCATACTGATCATGTAACAAATAAGGTGCTTCACAAATTTATTCACCATATACTGATAATTCCACATCTTCAATGATTGTTCAGGTGTAAAAACTTTGTAGAATTTGTGATTACCATGCACAACAGAGAAGTGAATATGGTTTCATGCAAATTCCTAGAGATGGTTATGCATTCAAAGACATTGAGCAAATATTTCCAATTTTTAAAGAAAAACCATGTAATGTTAGATTTTCAATGGAATTCGATGGTGTCAATCCATTTAGAGAGATAAGAACCAATTACTTAGTCGAGCCAGTTTTTGTTATAAACAATAACCTTCCTCTGTGGATGACAATAAAAAGGGAGCATGTCATGTTGGCATTAATTATTCCAGGTACTTATTTTAAGAATGTTAACACAATACAAGGAATCATTTTTTATTATTATTGCATGTACAAGAACATATAAATTATGTATGTTACTTTTCAAATAACTACTAGGTAAGCAAAAAATTAAAGATCTTGATGCATATTTTGAGCCTCTTATCACGAAAATCTCGCACACATGTGACATTTTCATAATTTACATGGTAAAGCATCATTAACATACAAAATGCATCCAACCAAAGACACCTTCACAAGACCCAAAGAACATATTGAGTCCAAAAGTTCCTCATAACGGTCAAAATACACAATTGCATGGGTAATGGCTTGTTTATGCGCGCGGTAGTGCATGTGACCAGTGAAACACTCACACGACATCATGGATATTCCTTTGATACCTATGTGACTAAAAGAAATGGGGAGATCTCACCCACCAAAAACACATTAAAGGCTCATTAAAGTTCCATTTACTCAAAGAATCCTAATTATGTCTCTTCACACACTTGTTTTCCTTAAATAGCCTCATTGGTTTACTTTGGAGCCACATCATGGATAATTGGTTTCACATTGGGATCTTGTTATTTCTTGGCCACCTATTGGCCTATAAAATAAAGCCATGGGCATGCTAATTGTAAGATAATTATTAGAGCAAGGTTATGCTATTGTATTTGTGCTTGATCTCCCTCATAGCTCACCATTTCCCTCTTTTCAAGCATTCTCCAAGCTTTCTTGCCTCCTTCCTCCAAGGGGAAAGTGTTCTCCTTATTTGTTCTTCAAGCCACTTGACATTTAGTGTGGACTAAATAGACCTCCCTTAGGAGGATTGTTTGACTCCATTTGGAGCTCACATATCCAAGGTGTTGTATATGATTGACCATTGGGAAATAAAAGAAGTGGTTTGGAATCTACTGGTTGTTGGATTTTTCATCTCTTACCCCATATTTCATTTCAATTAGTTTAGTTTTATTTCCTTTATTTTATTTTTCTTCCACTAACAACCACTGGCATAATCACTTGGAGCACTCACCCAAACCCCCAAAAGGGTAACCTCTTACTGAGTCCTTGCTACAGCCTACAAGTCCTTGTCTCTAACCAAGTGGGAAGAAAGAACTATTGTGCAATATTTCCTACAACAATATTTATGGCCAATCCTCTTTGTTTTAGTTCATTTCTCTTTCATTAGGTTGTTATTTGTGAAGTGGATAATTTTTGGTATTGTATGCTTTACAGGTGAAGAGGACCATCCCTTTCATCCCATAAATTTGCCCCCCAAGAGGATGTTTTTGCCATTTTATCATACGCATGAATCTCGACGTCTTAGCCGCACTAACATCATAGATATCTCTTTGACAGTCATGTGACCCATACACATTAACAAACTCCTTCCCATACATATTATTTTCTCAATACAACGTGACCTTCTCGTACTTTACCCATGCAACAAATTACTAGTGAGTGTTTATGTTGAGCTGCAGTGTGACTATTAATGTTTTTCATGCGATGTTGTTCATTATTTTATTTTTATCAGTTCAATGAACAAAATTGCAGCCTAACTGCTGCTCACTGATGAACTAGAACTAAGTAATCTTGCAATAGTTAATTGTTTCTTTAGTAATTATCCCATCTAGACCAAGATTAGGAAGTAAAGGGGTTAACCTTTAAATATAATAAACCAACTTTGAGTATTCAAAAGGGCCTAATTGTTGTCACTAGTATTCATGACATCTTATGCTTCTTTTGTTTACTTAAACATCTTTAGTTTAAGTAGTGTAGAATCCACTTTTTACACACAAGAAAGAAACTAAAGACTCTACTCTCCCAAAGTATTCTCTTCACATTTTTTGTGATTCAGAAATACAAGTGAAGTGTGAAATACCTCCATTGCACACTTAGCATTTGTTTCTTCTCGCAAGCATCATTAGTCTCTTTAGAGTTCAAGTTACAGTTTCCACTATTTTTTTTATCACTTCATTTAATTGCAACAATACAATTTGCTTACATCACATGTGATTTCCCACTTTCACATACTAAGGGACCTAAATAATCTTTCAATTTGAGTATGCTCTTCACGATTTCAGTGAATTAGAAAGGAAGGGAATTCTGAAACACCTCCCTTACACACCTTAATTCAAGAAAAACCAACAAAATCAACCATTGTAAATTCTAACCAAGCAAAATTCTCCATAGGAGGCCACAAAACAATATTTTAGTTTGGTAGGATTGGTTGGTATAGGCATCCAAAAAACGATCACCAATTTAGTTTCGTCAGGAATTATTTTTGAAACATAGCATTGTTGTCTTTTAGGGTGCTATTAAAATCCTTCTATAAGAATGTGTTCAAAGAAATCCTGGATCAGAAGTGTACCATGACCAAGGGGGTAAAAGCTGAGGTATGTATTCCCTACTATCCCTTACAATTCACTCAACTCATTGTAGGGAGACAACACTATATTGTCCAGTCCCAACAACTGATCCACACTTGATGCAAGGTAACCTTACTGGAAAAAACTTAAGGCATCACTAAGGAGCATTTGTGATTGCAAGTGACTCATGAAGTCAACTATTTTCATTGGGAGGTGTTTCCAAGTCTCTTTGATTGGAACAATGGCCCCATCACCCATAAAAATGGCTCTTTATTACCTCCACTAGTCGATTGTTGTGTAGATTCCACTATCATCAACAATTGTGCATTCGGTAGGCCCAATTACATTTGAGAAGAAGGATGCTATGTATTTTAAGGAATTTACACTTTTTCTCTTTCTAAATAGAAGTTCATTTAACTCAAAATTTGAAAAGAACCTACATGTGGACAACTTTGCACTTTAAAACTATCTTTGCACATATCACTCACTTATTTGCACCATTTTGCATTTGGTGTGGTTTGACATATTTTTGCATTTGTCCATTTTTGTTTATTCACCACATATTACTCTCACTTGGATGCTAGACTTCGACCATAGAGGAAAAATACCTCCTCCTAAGTATGTCCCATAAACTGTAAGGCCTCTCCCTTCTCTCAAGGGGTGTATTTCCATTTACACCCTGTGGTACATGAGGGAGATCACCTGGTCTGGGCCGCTCCTAGTCCATGTTGATTGGATCCTATAGGAAAGGACATACCCAAATTGATTCATTCTCTCCCCTTGGAGGGAGTATAGATCCTTCTACCACATCCTCTAATGGTAGAGTCTCACCTTACTTGTCCCCCAAGAGGGAATACCCCACCTTATCCCCCCCACTTCGGGAGGAAGCCACACTACATCTTCATCTTCTCCTATAAGAAAAATATCATTGCCACATATTATAAGATATCTAGCTCATGGAAAAAACACACATAATACAATGGTGTGTAGAAATTCTGACCAGCAATAGATTAATTTCACTCACAACAAATTACAATTGATCATGCAAAATTGTCAACAATGGAGACTGAAAATGGAGCT
>LPNX011176372.1:975730-1047813 GCA_001517045.1 Pseudotsuga menziesii
GTGAAATGGAAGCTCATACATGCTTTTTCATGGAGGAAAGAGTGGAGGATGAAATGGGAATAAAACAGGTTCACCTCACCTAGTCTTGCTTTCCTTTTGTGCTTTAAAAACTGAAAAAGCAGTCAACAAAGTAGAAAAAGCAGAAGGGCACCTAGGAGGCCAGGAATAAAGAATATTTGATTCCTAAGGCTTTCCCAAGCACTACATGAGTCAAAGATGGCAAGTTTGACCTCTATGGATAGGAAATTAGCAACTTGAACATGGATAGACAAAAATAAATGAATTAATGTCTAAGTGGGTAATACTATGGGTTTGATTATTCTAACATGGTGGCCCCCAAACCAAACCTAACATTCATGGCAAGTTTGAATCTCCTTGATCTATCGAAATTGGTTAATGATCCCATAACTTATGACACCACTTGGCCAGATATGGATAAACATATCCCATTGAGTATATTTAAGTTCAAAGGGAAACATGGAGATGATCCTGCCAAACATATCATGAATTTTAATATATGGTGTTCCTCCAACAACATAGTGGCAGATTTGGTACGGTTGTCTCTTCCAAAGAACCCTTACTGGTACAACTGCAAAGTGGTATGTGGATTTGAATCGAGCATCTCATACCACATTTGAGACAATTTCCACAACATTTATCTCCTACTTTTTGTTACCAATAAGACATGATCTAAGCCTCAAAATTCTCACATAATTTCGATAAAACACTATGACACACATCACCGACCATATCCACGAGTGGATTCATCACCACACTTTTTGAAAAATTGACATTCGACATCCCTTCCTTTTGGATTAGTTCCTCAAATATCTCCAACCAACTATTGCAAAGGATGTGGCTACCTAAATGCCACAAAATGAGGAAGAGGCGATTCTCAAGGCCCAAAAATTTGACCTCATCTATGCCCAATCAGGGTATTTGTACACTGTACTACAAGATGCCCCTCGACATTGATCATTAGATCCTGCCATTACAAGGATTTCACATTCCATGGATGGGATTATTAGGTCCATTTCATCCCATGGTAAAGTCCCCCCACAAACAAATCTTGCACCACCACCCATGATGGTGCAATACCCACCTATCCCCATTGTGTCGGCGCCCCCTACTACTGTGCAAAAATCCTTCATTTGGATAGACACAATACAAACCGTACAACCCTATATACCCTAGTACAATCCAAGTACAAATAGTTTCCCAACCACAAATGGAACCACATATGCCTACATCCACATCACATGCAACACAACTAGCCTATATCCCACCTCGGGGTATTATCCTTATTATCCATACCCATGCCCCCCTAGAATGACTTCCATGACCCATAGGGGAATTAATTTTACCCAACCTTTTATGCAACAAAAATCTCAACAATTTGAGTAGTTGAACATTGCCAATCCCCTGAATCCTCCAAATTAGGGAAATAAGAAGGGAGAGAACAAACAACCCCAATAACAAGGGTAGGGGGAAAACTAAGTTCCCCAATAGAAACTAAACTAGGTTAACCAACCAATACAAAGGGGAAACCCTCGAAATAAAGGAAACAATGCAAACTTGAGGACCAATTACTGCTCAATCTGTGGTGAATATGGCCATTACACTCACCATTTTTCGCATATCTCCAACTACCAATAGTTGGTGGGAGAAAAGAAATAAACACCAACAAACCCTCCTCATGTGCCTCCTGCACCACAACCTCAATAAGTTGTTTTACAACAACCCTTTTCCAATCAAGGAGTGGTTACCTAAGAATCATATCCATGCCCCCCAAGAAATTGATCCTTCCAATTATTTTTATGAACTCTGCATCCATCAACCTCCAGACTCATGCCAAAGGGTATTCTAGTGCTAATACTTCACCCATCCTAGAAGAGACTTCAGTCCCTTTAGGAGGCCCTTTGTGGATTCCACGCCCCAACATGGAACAAATTTTGAGGATACCTAAAGCACCACTTAGGTGTACCCCTCATAACCCACACATGAATGTTTACCACAATTACAACATTGTGGACGATTTGTCACAATCATTAGTGGCCATGTCCACATTGGAAGTGCTTTAGTCTTTCCCCACACAATGCAATGAATTATTAAATGCATTTGGAACCATTAAACCTTTTGAATTGCTCCTCATGAATTTCAACTTGACAAAGGAGAACCACGACTACCATCGTTTGTCGCTTTCCAAGTCCCAGTAGTCGTAAAGAACATTATCATTCATCGATGTATCATCAATGAAGGAACGTCCACGTGCGTCATGTCCTCCAATGTTTGGAAACAATTGGGCTCATCCGAGTTAGTACCATCCTCTATCGCTCTTTGTGCATATGTTAGATGACCCTCCTAGCCCCGAGGATTATACCAGAATGTCCCCATTGAGTTAGGGGGGAAATTATGCCAACTAGACACAATATCCTTTTAGGTTGCAGTTACATGTATGCCATGAAAGAAGTCACCTATTTTATTTATGTACCATGACATTCCCCTTTAATGGAAGGTGGCCACCCTTGAACAACTCAACTACTATGACACCCATGCCTCTACCAATCCTGAAAATGTCCTACCTAGAGTAGGAAAAGTTAACCAACCCCCATATTTTAACATTGGCCTAGGTGTGTATAAGGATTATGATCTCCTAGGGTGTATTTAGTCCCTCCACCTAAAATATGAATTGCAATGAATGGTCTCATGTGTGTCCCTTTTTACTACTGAAAATGAGTCTCCTCACCCAATGACATCATCATTAACAATCCCAACTAGTCATGGCATAGAGCAAGTCTTGAACCTATCTATACATCCCATGTTCCTGGTACCATTTTTGTACCCCCCCATGGGAATGAAAGGAACACTAGTCATGGCTCTGTTAACGCTCATGTTGGTGCTCTCAGTGTTGTACTTCACACCACCATTCCCTAAGATGGAATCAAAACCCATCACGCATTATGATATGGTACCGATACGATGAGTCACCCCATGGTACCACCCATCTAACCTACACCATCAGTGATAAAGCCACCATTGACCATCACAAAATCACAAAATGGGGCCACCAACCCACCCAAGCTGAAATCCTCCACCAATAGAGGCATTAACCAGCCAAAGTTGAAACCCCATCCACAACAAAACTTTCCCCCGAGTCCTCATTAAGAGCCAATAAATAGACACGTAGGGTGCTTCCCAATAAACATTCAAATATCTCATCATGCATGATACACCCACCATAATAATCACTCCTCCATGTGCGTTAGGTGGGAACTAAGGCCATGCAACAAACTGTTCCCTACATTACTAGAACTCAGAAACTTGCTAAGCACACTACTTAGTATCACACATGCACCTTAATTTGTGAGTGGAGTCACATCATCCTCCTCAACCCCTAATACCAAATTGTTACGCTCCAACAAATCATGTTCAATTTGTTCTCAGTTTGTACATTATATGCACCATTCCTCAATCTCCCTCAATTTCTGAATGCAATGGAAACTATTCATATTACCTGACCCTTGGAAGAGGATCCGCCAACCCCTCAAACCCTGAATATTACCCCCAATAGTGCCGTGAGAACCTCCCCACCACATATTTAGAGTCTCTCTCACATACTGAATCATGCACATGCCCCTCGCCCATGCCGACATTGTAAATTAATGTCTCACCATACATTTCAATGTCCTTTGCAAAGGTGCACCCTTTGAGAAGAACATAGATGACTCATGATAACCTTATCCCTATAGGAGTGGTGTTTTTAACCATGTTGGAAGAAAATTATACCTCTACCTACAATAGCAAAGATGAAAACCTCCCCGTGGTCCACATTTCAACGACTCACCACACACCACAATGGTCACTAGATATTATCAAGATGCCAATCACTTCTCAGGATCTGATTTTTCCTCCTACACTAAGTAACCAAGACAATATTTTCTTCCTATATTCTATCCCTCTGCCACTGAATATTTGTTGACTAAATTGTCATTGATGCCAACAGGTGTGTGTCAGTGTGTCTTGGTGCCCCTTGAGGAGCCTCTGAGGGTTGAGTAAGTGTCAGCGTCAAAGGAGACCTTTTGACCTTGTACAAGCCCAAGTCAGAAGCCCTTGGAGCCCTTGGGACAATGGCAAAATCCCTGAACTTCCTGGAGAGTGGTCAAGTACTCCCAAGTTGGTTTAATCAAAACCAAGTCTGAAGCCCTTGGAGCCCTTGGGACAATGGAAAAAGCCCTGAACTTCCTGGAGAGTGGTCAAGACTCCCAAGTTGGTTTAATCAAAATATGAACAAGTTTAAATGATAAAAATTTTATTTGTTAAAATCTTAAAACATTAAAAACATTTAATAAATAAAATAACTCCTTATTAAATGGTACCTTTTTAATAAAATTAAGTTAAAGGTGAAATTAGAACTCCTTATTTGGTGCTAACCATTTACCTTTTTAATAAAATTAAGTTAAAGGTGGAATTAGTTTATAATTTATAAATTCTTTTAAAGATACCTTTTTCAAGTGGTGATATATTAATTAAATCAAAAAATAATAACCTTCAAGAGGTCGGCCTTTCCTAAATTCTTCCTTAAACATGTATAAATACACTTATATTTGTCACGTTCTAAAGTACAATAAGATGGAGAACTCGCTGAGTTTTGGTCTCAGAATTTTTTGCCGGTGACTGAGATTTATTTTTGGTGCCTGAAGAAGACAAGGTTTTTGTTGTTGAGAATTCAGAGGCAGGTTTATTATTTTTTCTTGTTCTGTCGAGCTCACAAACACTTCAGAGGCAGGTTTATTGAAGAAGTTTTTTTTAAGAATGTCAAGCAGAAAATGCAGCAGCCAATGGACCGGTCATTAAAGCCCCAAATAATTCTCTCAAGGATAGACAGTCAACTCGTATTGCAAGGTTTTTGTTGAGGATTATTGCATCGGCTCCATTATGCTTCAATCGGGTAACGGGTTTGCCTAGTCTCTTTGATCGGTGATGTATTGCTGTTCACATCTGTCTGTCCGCAGGATTCTGAGCAGTAAGATTTTTTTTTTTTTGTGGGGTACCCTCTGCCGTGCAATACTGATAGAGCTCTCTTGGTTTAAAATTTGAGTAAACGGGGTACCTGTCAAGCAGGGTTCAAATTTGAAGGGTTGCTAGCATTGCTGGCTGTGGCATCTTCTATTTCGCTGGGTCTGTGGCTCCTGAAGTATTGTGGCAACAGTATGGACCATAAATAAATATATGGAATGTTGG
The DNA here is from genome assembly GCA_001517045.1 of Pseudotsuga menziesii. Taxonomy (NCBI): domain Eukaryota; kingdom Viridiplantae; phylum Streptophyta; class Pinopsida; order Pinales; family Pinaceae; genus Pseudotsuga; species Pseudotsuga menziesii. The sequence continues at coordinate 980,972 of LPNX011176372.1, forward strand.
TGTGATATTATATGTTCTTCTCTCAGGCGTGCCTCCATTTTGGGCAGAGACGGAGCAAGCTGCTGAGTTTTTAAATCATTCATGGATGAAATAAGTTGGTAAGGCACCAGACAAACCAGAAAAACAGTAAACCAAAATTTTGGCTTGAATAGTTCAAGCGTGGACGTTTTGCAGTGACCAAAACTATGTTTTCATCTTGGACATACACAGCCCAACAGTAAGGTAAAAAGTCTGATCTTGCCTCTGACATACACAGCTCAAGTTCAAGGTGTGTTTATATTGATGCATACAGTATGTGTATGATTGTTGATATACATTTGTATGAGTAAATGTTGTGATATGAAATAAAGTAAAACAGTGATATGAGAACAGTAGTATATGTATTTGTAAAAGTGCAGAAGTGAGGAATGTATAGTGCTATAGTTTATAAAAGATACAATGATTTGTGAGTCTGCAAGAGTGAGTGTGTATGTACAGAAAGTATGCAAGGGAATGCATATTCGGTATTCAGTCAAATGTGTGAACAGTGTCATATTTTGTACAAATGAATATGTACAGGAATGAGTAAGCTGTGTGGGTAGCATGTGCAAAAATAGTGAATGCGGTGTGTGAACAGTTTGTAGACAGTAGTTTGTCTTTTCTTGTAATGATACTCTTCCATGCTCTTTGATGAACAATTTGCACTCTCCTATACATGACATACTGTATGATGATGAGATGAGTTGATGCATTCAAGTGGCAGCAGTAAGAGATTCTTTTGCAGCAGAGATTTCTTTTTCTCTTGAGAATTTTCCTATCTGTTTTGAGGAGCCCAAAGTCCTATGTTAGCTGAACCATATTATAGTATACTTGACAGCAGTCTGAAGGAACCAATTTACACAGTCCATTAAGGCTTCCAAAGTTGCCTCAACAGTTTGAAGACCTTCAAAGTAACTCAGTCATCAAGCATCCGAATTGAAGTCTACCTGAATTTTCTACAAGCATACTGTCAGTTCTGAAATTGTTTTAGCAGTAAGGTTTGACTGAATATACATACACAGTCATAAGCTCAGCTAAGTGATAAGTACAGTACAGTCCAAGGTATGTCGGTATGATGATATGTATGCTGTAAAGTGATGATACACTCTTACATTCTATGATGACAATGATATGATGCTACATGGTATGATGCTTGCTTTGGTGTGATGACACACTTCTATGCACTATGATGTGTACATATTACATGGTGATGATGATTGCACATACTTGATGGTGATACATGTCTTGACTTGATATGATGATGCACACACTCCTTGACACATGCTATGATATGATGCGGTGATGCTCTACTATACTTTATCATGGTACATGCCTTGTGTTTAGCATAAGCAGAGCATAGTTACTTGTTCAGTAATTGTGTATGATGAGAGGTACATGAACAGTATGTGGCATTGATATCTTCAGCAGATTCAGAGATTGGATTGGCACAGGTTTCTTTATGAGCAAGTGGTTTGACTCAGATTGGCTAAGTTGTATGAGCAGTTGGTTTGATTCAGGTGGATAGAGTTTGGTGTGCAAACTCAGATTGACTCGGTTGGATGATTGATTGGTACAGCGTAATTGACAGGTTACTGGTTTAGTTCTAATGCAGTGATGAGCAAGTGATGAGTTTATGAATAATGATCAGATGATGAGCAATGCGATACAGCAGACGGTGATCAGTTGATGAGCAGTATGATGCAGCAGACAGTGATCAGTGGTTAGTAGTGGCAGTGAATGTGCAGTGTGGTACAGATTGTGCCGTATAGTACATGTGTTGATTAGCAGGTCCGCAGGATCAGTACAGTTGTGGTTCAGTAGTTCAGTGTCTATCTTCTTATCAGGGTGGCAGGACGGGGCAAGGAGAGGAGGTTGTAGCCTCCTTCCGGTAGAAGCCGAAAAACTAGGGAGTGGCAGCTCCCTTCAGGTCGTAGCCTGTAAATCAGGGGGTCGTAGCCTCCTTCTAGTTGAAGCTAGAAAATTGAAGTCTTTGTAATAAGGGGGTAGTTGCCTCCTTCCAGTTATTTCTGGAAAACTATTTTAAAAAGGCTTCCATGGTTTTTCCCCCAAGACTTGGGTTTCCACGTAAAAATCTTGTGTACTGTGTTGCTATGCTTTCTATGTGATGATGATGTTATGATGATGATAACAATGCTAATGTGACAATGCATAATATTGAATAAGTTGTTGAAAAAGTAATAAAGTCTGCACACACAGATTCACCCCCCCTCTCTGTGTTCCTAGTATGTTCAACAATATTGACTCAGTAACGAAGGTATCTACCCCCCCTCACATTGTCGCTCCCACGAATATTGATATAATATTAGAAGAGTATTTTTATTCTGATGAGGACATGTTAGAGGAAGACATCATCCCTTCAGATGATTACATCATAGAGGAAATGCATATAGTTACTCCCTCATGGGACAACCTCTGCCATCGATCATATCACCAAGGGTCACCTATCAGTACAACATTGAATCGAAAGAATTCCTACCTCCAAATCATGTCTATCGGTTCAAAAACCCTAGTCCTATTCTTGATTCTTTTGAGGGAACTTTATCTACTATCTCACTGACCATTCAAATTGACATCTATACCACACCTGGACTGGTTTAAAAAATTTCCATTGGAGCCTCGTGTTCTCCACAAGAGGTCAATGACTTCACTTCCCTCTTTAAATAATTATGAGATGTATTTTCTTAGTCATATGTTGAAATGCCCATATTAGATCTAGACATAGTCAAGCACTATATCGACACAACCTAATTCCATTCCGATTAGGAAAAATCAATGATAATTACATCCCTCTAAGTCCCCCTCCATCAAATATGAGATTGATAAACTCCTTCATGCATGATTCTTCTATCTTATTGCTTATACCTCAGGGATGTCCAATCTGATCTCGATGAACAAAAATAAAGGCACCATTCATGTAAGCATAGAAATTTGTGATCTCAACTTAGCTTGGACCAAAGGAAATTTCCCTACCCCATTCATTGACTAGATTATGGACTCATGCGCCGATAGTGAGATTTATCCTTTATGGACAATTTTTTTGTTTACAATCAAATACAAATTCACCCCCAAGATCAGTACAAGACCACAGTCACCACATCATGGGGTACCTTTTCCTACAACTTCATGCCTTTTGGACTAATAATATGCAGGAACCGCCTTTCAATGATCCATGACATATGTATTTAATGACCTTGCCGAGATCATTTTAGCCTTCCTGGATGACCTCACAGCCAAGTCCAAGAAACATGTAGAACACCTTCATGACCTGCGCACTATATTCAAACGATGTCGTAAATATAATATCCAGATCAACCCCATCAAATGCGTATTTTGTGTAAGCATTGGCCAGTTGTTGGGATTCATCATCTCATAAGCTAACATCACCGTCATGCCTTCAAACTTTTAAGCGATAATGTACAATGCAACATAAATAGTATTAAATTTTTTCTTTTGTAGTTGTCATTGAGAGTTGAATAAGAATGTTTGTAACCAAGTCATAACAATCAACATGATGGTAGGTAATGTTAGGAACTAGTGTCAACCCTTCTCTTTTCTTTGTTAGTGTGTTTTTATTGGACGCATATTGCTTTGTAAGTAGTCCCGTGAGTATATTGTATTATCCCACATTCATGGGGAGTAATAATTGTTTAGAATAGACTTAGTCTACAAGTACATGTTGAGGCCAATGAAGGAATCCATGAGTTATTTGTATTGATATTTCTCAAAGGAGGTTTCCCCCTTGAAGTGGCCTGCGATTAATAAATTCCTTCTGTGTTCTGCTATTTCTGTTATATCGTGCATTTTCATTTTTTATTGAAGGAGGTTTTTCTCATCTGGTATCATAGTAGTTTCTTGGGCTCGTTGGGTGGAATTTCTGCCAATTTTTTTTTGTAGTGGCTTCCCAACGTTGTGATTATTGGAGTAGTTCTTCTTATTTGCATATGTATTGTTAATTTCAATTGCAAGTTCAGATCATGGAATAACCCCTATCCGCTTAACTGTGGGAAGTACTTGTGAATATCCATAAAACTCATTGTGAGGAGTACCACAGGAACCCTTAATTAGTTTTTAATTGAGATGAACTACCAGTGAAAAGAGAAACGAACTCTACGTAATTGACTAGTTCCCACCCATGAGGTAAACCAAGAGTTGTTGTTTGTGGCAAAGCGGTTATGAGTTTTACCTTAGTCATGGAGTGAGGGGTTCTGCCCCAATATGCAATTCATTAGACAACATTGGTGGGAGAGAGAATCCCCTGAATGTATAGGAATATGAGCATACTTGGAGTCCATATCTATTTATAGTTGATAAATATCAGATTGCATATGTCTAGAGCTGTCTAATCAATTCCACCGAAAAAAAGTATCAATTTATGTTTTTTCTTCATATCTTCTATGGTTTAGCTCTATTTCCATTGAAAATTCACTGGAACCCTTGCAGTTCCACTATGGATATTTATTCCTTGAGGACCCTATCCCAAATTCAACTTTCTGAAGCCATAAATCCCACATTTTTCTATTTTTAGGCTTTTCCGTAACTTCTTATGATTCTCACCCAATCGCTTTCAATTTTTTCCACAGTGTTCATTTCCTATTTTTGCTTCCTTGTCCCTATTTAAATCTTCTTATTCTTTCACCCCACTTTTGAAATCTCCATTTCTACTCCCCTGTCTCTTAGAAAGGGTCTAAAACCTAGCTAAACCCCAATTACCCATCATATATATTCCCAACTCCAAATTTTCCTTTTCTAAAAAAAATTATGTTTTTGTTTTTCTACCCATTCCTTCCTAAAAAGAAAACTCATGGTTATGGTTGTCACCCATGCAGGAGAACAAAAAAAAATGGAATACGAACTTGACACCCTCAAGACCAAACTCTAAGATCTGGAGGAAAAAATTCTCAACCTCCATCTTCATTATTTGGCCATGAAAAAGAGACGACAACCAGAGTCTTTTGCAGACACTGGGTTCTCTTGTTCCAATAATTTTTTGTGGGTCGAAGGTTGATTTTCCTTGCTTCAATGGTGATGATCCAAAATAGAAATATTTTTTCCAACTAATTTTGCAATGATTTGGACCTATTTCTTTTGATGACTTCATAGGAGCACTCAGTTGGGATATTATAAACCAACTTCATACTTTGGATAAAATATTAATCATTTTTTGATTAAATTCCTACCTACTAGCCTAGATAGTTGGAATCCACTTGCACCACTTGGTCAACACTTTCCATATATACCCAATGAGCGCCTTTATCCTGATTTTGGTTAGATACTTCCCACTTTATTGACTTCCAGAATGATTAATTGTTCCTTCCTAGAGATTCTGTCTTTATTCTTATTTATTCTATCTTTTCAGTGGATAAGTAAAGCTAGTCAACCAGAAAACTGCTATCTTTTGTTGCCAACCCATCCTCCTGCATGGTTTTCTCTCCAGATTCTAGGATTAGCATGTTTTTCCATCTCTCATGACAACTCACTCTTGATTTAGCTAATTCATGAGGTCCTTGATAGATTTGGAAAGTGATTTAGCCACCTATGGGGGTTTATCATATTTAGTAAGTGTCAAAATACCAAAATTTCCAAAAATTTTAAAATTTTGAAAATACAGATAATATTCAATAATGCAGTCAACTAATTGTTTAATTATTTATATGTTAATGATTTCATAATTTGAATTATATACTTGATTATGTTTATCCTATAGAATAATTCTTTTTCAGTTTAATGACTTATTTTTCTTTGCGACCACAAGGTGGAACTGTCTTGGTATTCTGGGGCTTACTTAGCTTTTGAGCTAACGCATAAAGTTTACCTGCTCTTACAGATTTACGGGTAAGAAAGATCCGGTGCTGCTTGTCAATAATCATAAAGCATACAGATATATGTTCGTTGCAAAAATAATAGCTCAGTAAAAGAATATAAATGTTGTTCAATTTCAAATGCTTTTATGAGGTAAAACCATTAGATCGTTATTCTTTTTAAAGATGCCATAGAAAAGAGATTTTTGTCCTAACAGTATTGGTGACAGTTGCTTTCTCTTTCTAGTTGTAATTTATAGTTTTGATCGTGAACTAACCTCTTCGATGCTTATTAATGTTTACCAAAGTCATCATTTGTAAACGCCTTAAATTTATCCTTCACGCAGGTTAAAGATGGCGGGGTTTTTACGTTAAGGGTCTATCTTAATTTGTGAACATAAACCATTTACGTCATAACAAAAAATTGATTACTCCTTGTGATAAGAAAGTAATGTACAATAGTTAATGAGTTTTTATACTATTATCCTATATTCTAAAGCTTTGAGGCTTAAAAAGGAATTATAGCATTATTACATATTACTATCAAATGGATTAAGTTAGTGTTGATGTACTGAGTTCTTTTACACATAACTTACCTGGAAGATTTCGTCCAGTTATTGTTATTAAATGATCAAAATTCCAATGACAAGCCCTATAAGGCTTTAACATCTCATTTGCAAACCCTAATAGTTTAATAAATAAATACTCAAAGGTAAACTAGAAATAAGTTAGCAAAAGGGTATCTTAACATAGGTTTTAAGAATTTCTTTTGTTAAAATGTTAAGTGGCATAACCCTTGCTATAGTTATAATAATTTGTTGAACGAATACTTTGCAATGCATAAATGAAGGGGTCATAGAATAGACTGCGCCCATGATGAGTTTATGGTTTAACCTTGATCTAAAGTTTTGTTTGTTTAAATATTACAACGAGTATGCTTGGTTGACTTCAGGTGTATCGAACCTTATAGAGCCTTCACACCACTGTATGATTGGAATGGAAAATCATTTGGATGATTGTTCGCCGGAACTATATAGTTTTTACCCACTGCATGCAAATAATTTGATTGTGTACGTGGACTCATCGTAGCCATGTGTTGTGAAGATAAAAGGTAGTAGCAAACCCTAACTTGACATTCCCTCCATCGCTTTCGGGCCTCCGGCTGCTCTGCTACTGTGTTTTTTTTGGCCGTCCTGTCGCTTTGCAACTAGCTGCTGATACTCTCCCAACTTGCTTCTTTGTCTCCTGCACGTTGTGGGCTTGCCCTGAACGCTCGATAGAGAAGAGATGGAAACAAATTGATTGCTGTTGGAACGGGGTTGGTTGTTTTCCTCTGGGGTTTATCCTTCACTGCTTGCTTATTTCAGTAATCTCCAGACTGTATAAGTCTTATTCACCTGTGGCCCAGTAGTGAGAGCCGTGTCTCGCATCTCGAGAGTTGTTGGGTCTTAGGGTTTCGCAGCATAGTGAATTTTTGGTTGGAAAACAGTTGCGGCCCAAGCGTATATACTTGCTTGGCTTGTCGCTCCATCTCTTAGCCTTCGCTGGTCATTGCTGTGTTGGTAATCTTCATTTTTCCTGTGGCAGATGAAGGTTTTGTTCCTCCTAGCATTGGTAGCTGCACTACTGTTTGTGGGTGGTTACATTTCTATGAATTTTTATGTAAGCATTATTAATGGTATCTTTAACTCTTTACACTTTGGTTTCATTACATCTCTGTTTATATAAGTGAAAGATATTAACAATATTGTGGGTGTTGTTCACAGGTGACGGCTTGTCCTCTGCGTGGTTGGTGCAAGGCTGGGACAACCACTTGCTCACGGGTAAGCCTTGGATATCTCATGGCAGTTCGTCCTTGTTCAGTTCTTTATGGGACATTTGATGGTTGGTCGCCGTGGCCTGCCAAACCCTCGTGGTTTTGGTTTACCCGGGTTAACTTGGTTCGCTGTTTTTGTTAATGTAAAACCCTTGCTTTATGCAGGGTTTCCGGCTTAGGCCGTGACCTGTAAATTTTGATTTTGTTCTAGTTTGTGTATAAAATGTATAAATGAGGGAAGGTTGATAAAGCCATACTCTGTTAACTTTTAGAAGCCGAGAGGCATTTAGAAAGGAGTTTAAACTCTTTTGTTTGATACCTCTGTTGTAAATTTTGATATAATAGGGTTTTACCCTAACTTGGCAATATGAAGATGTATTTACTGTTTTCTTTAAATTATCTTTTATTTACAATATAATACTGTAATTTATTTTGTTATTACTTATATTGTGTAATGGATTGTTGAGCTCGGTGAATAAAGCATGTCTATAATCTGTTAGTTTATCTCCTGCAAGTTATTACATTTGAATTTACCCTGTAAATTATTTTAATGTTACCTGTTTAGGATAACTGTATATTGTTTTTATATTATCTTGCTTTAATTCACTCTATTCTAATCAAGTTTTAAATATTGTTTTATATTTGTTGACGTTCAAAAAATAAGTAATTTAATGTTCTTAGAGTTGTACTTATGTAACTGATAGTTACATCTTTAAAGTACAAAATTTATATTTACTTGATATTTATTATAATGGGATATGAATGTTATTTTACTTACAAACAAATACTGTTCCTATAATTATATACATTATCTTTGTACTTAGTCTATTTATAGGTGTATAATGAGAAAGTATTTTATTGTTATATTCTTATGCTTTCTATATTAAATAATTTATAAAGAATTCTTCTTGTATCTATATTACCCTATTTAGATTATAACATTAGAATTTATAAATAAAGGTAATAACAAATTAACTGTATTCCTTTCCTTAAATAATTAGTAGTTTTGTTTAAATTCCTTAAAAGACAGGTTAGTAGTTGTAGAACTTGCGTAAGTTCAGCTAGATAAGATGAACGAATTATTTACATTATCAGTTATAAAAGAAATCACCTAAAAAATATATATATATTAAACCAACTAGTTTTATCTTTAGAATTAGATCAAGGTTTTTCTATCCTTACTCACAGTTTGGTTGCCAAAATTACAGTAGTTATTTATTCTACAATAGGAAAAGAAATGAACTATAGAGTTGAAAAGCATTTTTATTTAACCTAACCCTACACATTTTAACTATTATATTCATTTCCTTTTTGTTTCAAAATAAATATAAAGATTTGGAAATGAATGCTGTATAGAGAACTGTTTCATCTACCAAAACATACTACTGTTAGTATAATAATATAGCTTCCTTTCTTTTTCTAATAATCTGACATTCACAGTCTAGGTCTAACACTACTATTTGTACAGAATAATATTTATTCTTATAACAAATAAAAGAAAACATTCTAATAATCAAGCTAACATCTTATTTTATATTTACATCATACTTTCTTCATTTAAATTCACCACCTGTGCTAGAGTATGATCTGGATTACTCCAGAAGGGGAAAAACACAGGTAGGGTTTATTTTTCATCAAGAATAATTTCATTACTAAACAAGTTAAGATATTCTATCCTCTAAGTTAACATCATAACCTGAAATGCATCATTCACTCACACACAGATATTAACATAGAAATTAGTAAATAGCAGAACCTGTTCTTAAAGCTGGTCGACAACAGCAATGGGAGGTCGTTCCTCCCTACCAACTCCTGGAGAGTGCTCAAACAACGACTCCTTAGGACCCCCGAGCCTGCTCTGGTCTCCCTGGCTGGAACTAGGTGAAGCAAATAATCAAGTACTAGTCTTGAGACTCAATACCAATCCTAAACTCGTCAGTCAAATCTCTCAGCTAGAAAGCTGTATCAGATCAAGTTCCTGCAGCTTATCCTTCAAAACACCTTCCTTACAGTTTCCCTTTTCCCAATGAATTCCTTAAAGTGCATTCCTCCTGAATGATTCTTCTCCTGGAAAATATCTGAGCAACCTCAGCTCTCTACATTGGGCATTTTTAAAAAATTGCCTAGGTCTTTTTGGGTTAGTTGTCATTAATTGAGCCACTTGCTCTGATCCCACTTTCTTGGGGGATCATGACCCCAAATGTAGGGAAGTTGCCACTTGAAACATAGAAAGTGTTTGAGGATGCTTCCACTTGTCCTTTTGCTCTTCACCTAGTTCCTTCCACCAGTTTGACCAGTAACACTCTTATTAACATCTCTCCCAAGCTGTTGTCTCCACTTTTTATTTATTAAAAATAAAATATTTAGAATTACATTCCACATCTTTTGACTCTGCTAAGTCATCAGTTTCAACTTAGTATTAAATTTAACATAATGTCTTAGGAATCAATTTAAAACAAATAACATTATTTTACAAAATTGGGGTATGTGACATACACACCCCCTTAAAATATAACATCATCCTCGATGTTATTTATTCTTCATCCTCCGAAGTCCTCTGGAACAAAATTGGGTATGCTTCTCGCATCTTACTTTCCAATTCCCAGGTGGCTTCTTCAGGACTAAGGTGCGTCTATTGCACCTTCACCTATCCAATGGTGCGGTTCCGAAGTGTAATTTTCCTCCTCCTGAGGATACAGTCCAGTTCTACCAAAAATTCTCTTTCTGGTTCCACCTGTACAACATTCCAATCAACCACATGAGTAGCATCATGAACATATTTCTTTAAAAAAGAAATGTGAAAAACATTATGTACTCTCAAGTTAGGTGGTAATGCTAGTTGGTAAGTTGCTTGACCAATGCTAGACAAAATTTCAAACGGACCACAGTAACGAGGTGCCAACTTTGCGCAGCTCCCCAGTCTTAGAGAGCTCTTCTTGGGCCTTACCTTGATGAACACATGTTCACCTACCTGGAACTCCTTTGGATTTCTTTTCAAGTCTGCTTGACTTTTCTGCCGATCCTGTGCCACCTTTAGATTTCCCTGCACTTGTTTCACAATTTCCTCCATTTCTTTCAACAATTCTGGACCTAACACCAATCTATCTACTGGATTATTCCAAGAGATAGGAGTGTTAAATTTTCATCCATATAAAATTTCAAATGGACTAAATTTAGCTGATGACTGATAATTATTATTATACGCAAACTCTACTAGATGTAAATAGTCCTCCCACTTACCTGGCTGATCTTTCACATACATTCTCAATAAATCTTCCAGTACCTGATTTACTCTTTCAGTTTGTCCATCTGCTTGAGGATGGAAGGAAGTACTGAAATTCAATGTTGTATTTAACCCTTTAAACAAGGACTTCCAAAAGTTTCCCGTAAACTTGGGATCTCTGTCTGAGATTATAACTTTTGGTACTCCATGTAATCGAAAAATATTCTTTAGAAAAATATCAGCTATATTGGCATCCTTATAAGTAGTTTTAATAGGTATAAAATGAGCTGCTTTGCTTAACTTATCAACCACTACCATAATAGAGTTATTCTGATTCTGATTTCTAGGCAGTCCAATAATAAAATCTAGGCTAATCACTTCCCATTTCCAACTAGGAATAGGTAAAGGCTGTAGCAAACCCACTGGGTGTTGGTTTTCGGTTTTTACCTGTTGACATTCTAAACACCCTGCAATATATTCAGCTACTTCAGTTTTCATATTTGGCCAAAAATACTATTTTCTTAGCATGGTTATAGTCTTTTGATAACCTGGGTGACCTGAATATGGTGTTTTATGGACTTCATCCAGAATTAACAACTTAACCTTAGGTACATTAGGTACATACAATTTATCTTTATATAGTAAAAATTTATTTTCATTTAAACTATAACCTTTTATTAAGCTTTCTGTAGGTTCTTCCTTAGCTGTAATTTGCAATTTTTGATAAATTTCATCTTGTTTTACCCCTTCTTTAAGCTGTTCATTTAAGTCTGAAACGTAAGTGCTGATTGCTGTTATGAAGTTCAGCTTTGCGTTTTTGCTTAATGCATCAACCACCTTAGTTTTCTTACCCTTTATATGTTGGATTTCAAAATCATATTCGCTTAAGAAAGCTAACCACCTAGCTTGTCTAGCATTTAAATTAGGCTGATCTAGAAGATATTTCAATCCTTTATTATCAGTCATTAAAATAAATTTTCTGTCGATTACGTGATGTCACCACATTTTTAAGGCGTGTATTACAGCTGCTAGTTCGAGATCATAAGTTGCATAATTATTTTCGTGAATTTTTAACTTTCTAGACTCATAGGCAATGACATGCCCTTCTTGAGTCAGAACACCACCTAAGCCATCATTACAGGAATCAATACACACTATGAATTCTTTATTAGGATCTGTTATTCTTAGAATAGGTGCACTAGTTAATAGAGTTTTTAACTTCTTAAAGCTTTCTTCACATTTCGGGTTCCAATCAAATTTCTTTCCTTTCTTTTGCAAGGAAGTTATCGGATTTGCTATCCTTGAAAAACCTTCAATGAACCTCCGGTAATAACTGGTAATTCCCATGAATGACCTAACATCCGTTACATCTTTAGGAACCGACCAATCTTCGATTTCCCATATCTTTTCAGGATCTACAAAAATTCTTTCCTTGGTCACTACGTGACCTAAATACTAGATTTTATCCTTAAAGAAGTCACACTTACTAAACTTTGCAAAGAGTTGATGTTCTCGCAACTCTTGCAAAACAATTTTTAGGTGTTCTTTATGTTCTTCTTCTGTTTTTTAGTATATTAGGATGTCGTCGATAAACACGACCACAAACTTATCCAAATACTTATGCATTGTATTATTCATTAAACACATAAAGACAGCTGGGGAATTAGTAAGCTCGAATGGCATTACGACAAACTCGTAGTGTCCATATCTTGTTCTAAAGGCTGTCTTGAAGATATCTTCATCTTTAATCCTTACTTGATGATATCCTAACCTCAAATCTATCTTCGAAAACATCGTGGCTCCATGTAGTTGATCAAACAGATTATCTATGCGGGGCAATGGATATCTATTTTTGATAGTCATCTTGTTTAGCTGATGGTAGTCTATGCATAATTGCATAGTTCCGTCTTTCTTTTTAACAAAGATGACCGGTGCCCCCCAGGGAGACACACTAGGTCAAATGTACTTTTTATCAATTAAATCTTTTAATTGTGATTTTAACTCATTGAGTTCCAATATGTTCATTCAATAAGAAGCCTTTGAACTAGGTACCGCACCTGGTACCAGTTCAATGGTGAAATCCAATTCCCTTTTTGGAGGTAATCCTGTAATTTCTTCTGGGAATACATTAGTATATTTTTTTAAAACATGAATATTTTCTATTTTTAACTTATCTGTTTTAGTTTTACTTTCCTCATCTGTAATGGTCACTGCATAGGCTTTACATCTTTTTCTAACAGCTCTTTTAAGTTGTAAAGCAGAAATCTGCCTTACTATAGTTTTTCTAGGAATACCCTTAACCCTTATTGGTTGTTCATCACTATTTAAGCATATAAAAGTTTTATCGTAACAGTTTAAAATTACTTTATGTTGTTCTAACCAGTCCATACCAATCACCAAATCATATGAGCAAAGTGGAAAAACATTAAGTTTAACTACAGTTTCAAATTCATCCATAAGTAAAGCACATTCTTTCACAAAATAAGTTTTTTTTTTTAGCCCCAGTGGCTAATTAAACTAACCAAGAATTCTCAAACTTATGGAAAGACAACTTACATTTTTCCACTATCTGGGGTGCAATATAACTAAGACTAGCTCCTGGATCAATTAAAATGGTTATAGGGGTTTGATTAATCATACCTGCTACTTCCACCATGGAAGTCTTATATTCAGCTTGGCGGTTGTCCAAAGCCGCGTTAATTCTGGGCATGCTCCTTGCTAGTTCCCCAACAGTCATCTCCTCCAGTATAATATGAATATTGCTAACAGTCTTTTTCCGGTTTGGACAGACCGGGGCATAGTGTGGGCCATTACATTCCCAGCATTTAACAGGATCTTTATGTTCAAAACTCTTGGTAAAATTTCCATGGTTATTTGTAGTTTCCTTGCCCTTAAAATTATTCGAATTGTTGGAAGTACCATTCCTATTTCCCTGGAAATTCTTGTTGTTAGAATAATTTTTGGTCTTATTATTCTTGAAATTTCTGTGAGGTACAAATTCCTTCTTCTTAAATTCAGGCTGATTGTTATTTTTCTTAGCTTTCCAATTGGCCAAGCCTTCTTTCTTCCAATTTTGCTCAAAACAAAAATTAGCCTTCCTTATAGCTTCCTCCAAAGTCTTCGGGTTATCATATTCAATTCTATCTTTAATATGATACTGTAGACAGCTAAGAAATCGCTGTACTTTTGGTTTTTCGTCTACTAGGTAGGGTACATACCTAAGTAAACTTAAGAATTTGTTGTTTAGATCCTTCATTGTCATTGAACCTAACTTCAATTCATAAAACTCTTTAGCTCTTTCCTCGTAATACTGCTCAGACAAGAATTTCTTTTTGAAATACCTTTTAAAGGTACTTCAATTAACTTCTTTCTCTCTTATACCCTTGACTCTCTTCAAGTCTTGCCACCATATGTCAGCTTTTCCTGAGAGGTTATATATAGCCATCCTTGCCTTTAACTAATTAGAGTAATTATATATATGAAAGTACTTCTTCATCCCGGACAACTAGGACTCTGCTTCCTCCCCCTTCTTAGTCTCTCCATTAAAAGTTGCTGGCTTTATATTTTTGAACTCCCCTGAAATTTCCTCATATGGTTTGTATTCTTCTTTTTGTCAGACAAATCATCTTCACTACTGTCACTAGTAGTATGGTAACTTTGTCGTTCACCAAACCCTTCAGATGATGAACTACTTTTATTTTTTGCAAGCTTCATCTTTTTGGATTTTCTTTGATGACTGACATCCTCAAATTCTGACCTTCTACTCCTTCCTTCAGTTTGGAAATTTTCTATTAAAATTTGGGTCAATTCTTCCTGAGCCTTCAGGATCCTTTCATTCTCCCTCTTTACAGACTCCATTTCAGTTTTTAAATCTTTTACAGTCTGTAACAGCTCTGAGGAGTTGGCAGTCACCTCTTCTAACATAGGTTCTCTGGGCAAATTTCTTGTTTCTGTATTCGGAGACTCCTCCTGTGCATACTCCCCCAGCTTTTCCATACCTGCCTGTTAAACTTCAGAAAAATGAAATTTTCTGTTCTTAACATAAACAAAATATATGTTAGCATATTATTTTAATTTACTGTTCTATGAAAGCTAGTTGGGTTGCATCAAGACCTAATGTTTGAACCTTGTGCTCTAATACCACATGTCAAAATCCTGAAATTTCTGAAAATTTTAAAATTTTGAAAATACAGATAATATTCAATAATGTAGTCAACTAATTGTTTAATTAGTTATATGTTAATGATTTCATAATCTTTATCTACTTGATTATGTTTATCTTATAGAATAATTCTTTTTCAGTTTAATGACTTATTTTTCTTTGCGACCACAAGGTGGAACTGTCTTGGTATTCTGGGGCTTACTTAGCTTTTGAGCTAACGCAGAAAGTTTACCTGCTCTTACAGATTTACAGGTAAGAAAGATCCAGTGCTGCTTGTCAATAATCATAAAGCATACAGATATATGTTCGTTGCAAAAATAATAGCTCGGTAAAAGAATATAAATGCTGTTCAATTTCAAATGCTTTTATGAGGTAAAACCATTAGATCGTTATTCTTTTTAAAGACGCCATAGAAAAGAGATTTTTGTCCTAACAGTATTGGTGACAGTTGCTTTCTCTCTCTAGTTGTAATTTATAGTTTTGATCACAAACTAACCTCTTCGATGCTTATTAATGTTTACCAAAGTCATCATTTGTAAACGCCTTAAATTTATCCTTCACGCAGGTTAAAGATGGCGGGGTTTTTATGTTAAGGGTCTATCTTAATTTGTGAACATAAACCATTTACGTCATGACCAAAATTTGATTACTCCTAGTGATAAGAAAGTAATGTACAATAGTTAATGAGTTTTTATACTATTATCCTATCTTCTAAAGCTTTGAGGCTTAAAAAGGAATTATAGCATTATTACATATTACTATCAAATGGATTAAGTTAGTGTTGATGTACTGAGTTTTTTTACACATAACTTACCTGAAAGATTTTGTCTAGTTATTGTTATTAAATGATCAAAATTCCAATGACAAGCCCTATAAGGCTTTAACATCTCATTTGCAAACCTTAATAGTTTAATAAATAAATACTCAAAGGTAAACTAGAAATAAGCTAGCAAAAGGGTATCTTAACATAGGTTTTAAGAATTTCTTTTGTTAAAATGTTAAGTGGCATAAGCCTTGCTATAGTTATAATAATTTGTTGAACGAATACTTTGCAATGCATAAATGAAGGGGTCATAGAATAGACCGCGCCCATGATGAGTTTATGGTTTAACCTTGATCTAAAGTTTTGTTTGTTTAAATATTACAACGAGTATACTTGGTTGACTTCGGGTGTATCGAACGTTGTAGAACCTTCACACCACCGTATGATTGGAATGGAAAATCATTTGGATGATTGTTCGCCGGAACTATATAGTTTTTACCCACTGCATGCAAATAATTTGATTGTGTACGTGGACTCGTCGTAGCCATGTGTTGTGAAGATAAAAGGCAGTAGTAAACCCTAACTTGACATTCCCTCCATCGCTTTCAGGCCTCCGACTGCTCTGCTACTATTTATTTTTGGCCGTCCTGTCGCTCTGCAACTAGCTGCTGATACTCTCCCAGCTTGCTTCTTTGTCTCCTGCACGTTGTGGGCTCGCCCTGAACGCTCGATAGAGAAGAGCTGGAAACAAATTGATTGCTGTTGGAACTGGGTTGGTTGTTTTCCTCCGGGGTTTATCCTTCACTGCTTGCTTATTTCAGTAATCTCCATACTGTATAAGTCTTATTCACCCGTGGCCCAGTAGTGAGAGCCGTGTCTCACATCTTAAGAGTTGTTGGGTCTTAGGTTTTCGTAGCATAGTGAATTTTTGGTTGGAAAACAGTTGCGGCCCAAGCGTATATACTTGCTTGGCTTGTCGCTCCATCTCTTAGCCATCGTTGGTCATTGCTGCGTTGGTAATCTTCATTTTTCCTGTGGCAGATGAAGGTTTTGTTCCTCCTCGCGTTGGTAGCTGCACTACTGTTTGTGGGTGGTTACGTTTCTATGAAGTTTGAGGTGAGCATTATTAATGGTATCTTTAACTCTTTACACTTCGGTTTCATTACATATTTGTTTATATAAGTGCAAGATATTAACAATATCGTGGGTGTTGTTCACAGGTGACGGCTTGTCCTCTGCGTGGTTGGTGCAAGGCTGGGACAACTACTTGTTCACGGGTAAGCCTTGGATATCCCATGGCAGTTCATCCTTGTTCAGTTCCTTATGGGACATTTGATGGTTGGTCGCCGTGGCCTGCCAAACCCTCGTGGTTTTGGTTTACCTGGGTTAACTTGGTTCGTTGTTTTTGTTAATGTAAAACCCTTGCTTTATGCGGGGTTGTCGGCTTAGGCCGTGACCTGTAAATTTTGATTTTGTTCTAGTTTGTGTATAAAATGTATAAATGAGGGAAGGCTGATAAAGCCCTACTCTGTTAACTTTTAGAAGCCGAGAGGCATTTAGAAATGAGCTTAAACTCTTATGTTTGATACCTTTGTTGTAAATATTGATATAATAGGGTTTTACCCTAACTTGGGGATATGAAGATGTATTTACTGTTTTCTTTAAATTATCTTTTATTTACAATATAATACTGTAATTTATTTTGTTATTAATTATATTGTGTAATGGGTTGTTGAGCTCGATGAATCGAGCATGTCTACAATCTGTTAGTTTATCTCCTGCAAGTTATTACATTTGAATTTACCCTCTAAATTATTTTAATGTTACCTGTTTAGGATAATTGTATATTGTTTTTATATTATCTTGCTTTAATTCACTCTATTCTAATAAAGTTTTAAATATTGTTTTATATTTGTTAACCTTCAGAAAATAAGTAATTTAATGTTCTTAGAGTTGTACTTATGTAACTGATAGTTACATCTTTAAAGTACAAAATTTATATTTACTTGATATTTATTATAATGGGATATGAATGTTATTTTACTTACAAACAAATATTGTTCCTATAATTATATACATTATCTTTGTACTTAGTCTATTTATAGGTGTATAATGAGAAAGTATTTTATTGTTATATTCTTATGCTTTCTATATTAAATAATTTATAAAGAATTCCTCTTGTATCTATATTACCCTATTTAGATTATAACATTAGAATTTATAAATAAAGGTAATAACAAATTAACTGTATTCATTTCCTTAAATAATTAGTAGTTTTGTTTAAATTCTTTAAAAGGAAGGTTAGTAGCTGTAGAACTTGCGTAAGTTCAGCTAGATAAGATGAATGAATTACTTATATTATTAGTTATAAAAGAAATCGCCTAAAAAAAAATCTTAAACCAACTAGTTTTATCTTTAGAATTAGATCAAGGTTTTTCTATCCTTACTCACAATTTGGTTGCTAAAATTACAATAGTTATTTATTCTACAATAGGAAAAGAAATGAACTGTAGAGTTGAAAAGAATTTTTATTTAACCTAACCCTACACATTTTAACTATTATATTCTTTTCCTTTTTGTTTCAAAATAGATATAAAGATTTCAGAAATGAATGCTGTATAGAGAACCGTTTCATCTACCAAAACATACTACTGTTAGTATAATAATATAGCTTCCTTTCCTTTTCTAATAATCTGACATTCAGAGTCTAGGTCTAACACTACTCTTTGTACATAATAATATTTCTTCTGATAACAAATAAAAGAAAACATTCTAATAATCAAGCTAACATCTTATTTTATATTTACATCATACTTTCTTCATTTAAATTCACCACCTGTGCTAGAGTATGATCTGGATTACTCCAGATGGGGAAAACACAGGTAGGTCTTATTTTTCATCAAGAATAATTTCATTACTAAACAAGCTAAGATATTCTATCCTCTAAGTTTACATCATAACCTAAAATGCATCATTCACTCACACACAGATATTAACACAGAAATTAGTAAATAGCAGAATCTGTTCTTAAAGCTGGTAGACAACAGCAATGGGAGGCCATTCCTCCCTACCAACTCCTGGAGAGCGCTCAAACAACGACTCCTCAAGACCCCCGAGCCTGCTCTGGTCTCCCTGGCTAGAACTAGGTGAAGCAAATAATCAAGTACTAGTCCTGAGACTCAATACCAATCCTGAACTCATCAGTCAAATCTATCAGCTAGAAAGTTGTATCAGATCAAGTTCCTGCAGTTTATCCTTCAAAACACCTTCCTTACAGTTTCCCTTTTCCCAATGAATTCCTTGAAGTGCATTCCTCCTGAATGATTCTTCTCCTGGAAAATATCTGAGCAGCCTCAGCTCTCTACATTGGGCATTTTTAAAGGATTGCCTGGGCCTTTTTGGGCTAGTTGTCATTAATTGAGCCACATGTTCTGATCTCACTTTCTTGGGGGATCATGACCCCAAATGTAGGGAAATTGCCACCTGCAACATAGGAAGTGTTTGAGGATGCTGCCACTTGTCCTTTTTCTCTCCACCTAGTTCCTTCCATCAGTTTGACCAGTAACACTCTTATTACCAGCTCTCCCAAGCCGTTGTCTCCACTTTTTATTTATTAAAAATAAAATATTCAGAATTACATTCCACATCTTTTGACTCTGCCAAGTCATCAGTTTCAACTTAGCATTAAATTTAACATAATGTCTTAGGAATCAATTTAAAACAAATAACGTTATTTTACAAAATTGGGGTATGTGACAGTAAGCCTAATTTACGAGCTAGCATGAGTTGTCTTCCAACAACTCAATTTTCCTTTATAATAATATATTACTATTGTAATAATCAATCAATTAATTATTTATCATCAATAAATGATTAATTCTTCTCTCTCTATTTTCCTTGTGCATATTTGTGGGAATTATCCTATAGCAAGATCTACCTCCTGTTGTGGGGAACCTCCTACATTAAAAAATGAGAATGCACTATATAGCAGAAATATTGGAGCACAAAAGAGATTTTATTGATCGCGGGCCACTTCGAGGGGGAAAGCTCCTTTGAGGAAGCTCAATACAAAATAATTATTGGATGATTTTATTGGCCTCAACACTTACTTATATACTAAGTCTAATCTAGACAACTATTACTCCCCATGAATGTGGGATAATACAACATACTAACTAGATGACTTAACACCAACTATTAATCCCCATGAATGTGGGATAATACAACATACTAACGGGATGACTTACAAAGCATATGCATCCAACAAAATATAATAACAGAATAAATAAGAGGGTTAAAGCAGGTTCTTAACATCCCCTCTCTCTTAGAAAATCTTTGTCCTCAAAGCTTTAGAAGTGGAAAAGATTGTTGAAGCTGAAGGAGTGGTTCCCATATAGCATCCTCTGGTTGCAAGTTGTGCCATTGAATAAAGATCTCTGGGATGGACCGAGAGTGAAACGGCAAGTGCACTTATTGAGGATGGTCTCCGGCTCCAGAATGATAAATCCTTCATTATCTCGTTCTGGTAAAACATTTTGTGCTCTGATGTTGGTGCCAATCACTTGTCGAATGTGAGAAGGAGGAAGTGCCAATTTATAAGAAATTGAACCAATATTCTGAAGAACTATATATGTACTAGAGATATTTGGAGCGAGCATTAGATTCCCTTTGATTTTCAAGGAGGATTGCTTGGAAGGTTACAGAAGAAGAAAAACCATATCACTGACTTGAAAAGTGCGCTCAGAACGATGTTGATCGGCCTGTTGTTTCATGTGGGTTCTTTCCATATGAATATTGTCTTGCAGAATGTGAAGAATGTGATGTTGGTTTCGAAGAACCATGTCAACTTCTTGAACTGGCGAACTACTGGGGGTGTATGGAAGGAGTATTGGATGTGCGTGACCATAAACTGTTTCATATGGAGTCATTTTAGATGCAGTATGGTAGAAATTATTGTACCACCATGATCCCAGTTCAGAAGTAATGATCCCAAGCTTCTGATGAAACTTATATGTGCCATAGAACGTTGGAGCCAGGTTATGACGCCCTGTAAGTTTCAGGAAGGATTGCTTGTAAGGATGCTGCAGAACAAAAACCATATCACAAACTTGAAAAGTGCGCTCAGAACGGTGACGACTAGCCTGGTGTTTCATTCGGTTTCTTGTCATGTGAATATTTGCCTGCAAAATGTGAAGAATCTGATCTCAGTTTCGAAGAACTGTGTCAACTTCCTGGACTGGTGAACTTCTATGGGGGTATGGAAGGAGCACTCGCAGTTCCTGGCCATAAATTGCTTCATATGGATTCCGTTTAGATGCAGTAGGGTAGGAGGTATTGTACCACCATTCAGCGAGAGGGAGCCACTTTTCCCAATGATGTTGTTGTTCAGAGGTGAAACAACGAAGATAGGTTTCCAAACATTTGTTGATAACTTCAGTTTGGCCATTTGTTTATGGGGGATACCTTGAACTCATCTTCATTTTGGTGCCAGTGTGGCAAAATAGTTCTAGCCAGAAATGACTTGTGAAAGTTGCATCGTGGAAGATCTGGTCCATGAAAACCTGTGCAGCTGAGGAGGCAACATATGGATGGATGAGGGCACAAAAATTCCTATATGGGGAGAGGCGATCAACCACAACTAAGATCATTATCTTCCCGCCAGATGTAGGGATCCCTTCAATCAAATTGATCGATATATCTGTCCAAACCCATGTAGGGATGCATCCAGGAAGGAGTGGAATACAATGGTTTCCTGGTCTTGAACTTGGAAATTTCATTGGTTCAACAAGGACACAAGCATATTGATCCAAAATTAGTTGTACAACCAAGGAAGTAGTGGAGACCACTAATGGTTGCATCTGAATGGAATGGAGCTGAGCGATGACACCATGTGAATTCTTCTTAAGGAGATTTTCCATGCGATGTGAACAGTTGATGCCGAGAGACCCTGGTTGTAAGCCCTTCAATGTGTGTTTTTTCCCATTGATGAAAAATTGCATCCACAGTTCAGCAAAATCCCATAAGATGGGTCCAAGTGTGCATAACCATTGAGTGCCCAAAATCACATCACAACCTCCTAAGGGCATGACAAACATGTTAGAGCGCAAGGTATAATCTCTAATAGAAATACACACATTGCGACACTTTCCCTTGCAAAGAAAGGTGCCCCCATTGGCATTCATGACTTTAAAGTTGGAGCAAGGATAGACAAAACAATCAGCATGTTTGGCGATTTGAGGGTCAATGAAGTTATGGGTGCTACCAGAATTAATGAGTAGTGTAAGAGGGATCTTCTTAAAGAACCCCTTGACCTACATGGTTTGTGGGGTGGTGACTCCAGCTAATGCATGGAGAGATATCTCTAGGTGGTCGTCATGAGAAGGAGGGTCAACAGGTGGTTGCTGAATGACGACCTGGTCATCTACTGGATCCTGAGAAGCTGCACGAATTTCAAGTGCATGCGGAGAAGCCAAAACCAAGAGATAGGGTTTTTTCTCAACACATTGATGTATGTAGATGAATTTCCCATCACAATTATAACAAATTCGGTGTTCCCTATGTGCCCACATCTCGGATTTAGACAAATGCTTGATAGGAGTGGTTCTAGGAGGTGGAGGGATTGGAGGTCTGTGGGAAACCATATTTATGAATGGAACAAAAGTGGAGTTGGGGCGTTGTTAGGCCCTGGTCTTGTCCTCCGCCAACTTAGCCAACCCTAGGATTTCCATCATTGTGTTGGGACAAAACAATTTAACATCAAAGAAGATTATATGCTTAAGACCACTGATAAAACAACTCCCATAGAATGCATCAGATAATCCTTCTGTGTGCTTGAGTAATTTCTCAAATTCTGTCTAATACTCTCTCACAGTGTCAGTCTAGTGAAGTTTGTTGAGTGCTCCTATGAATTCATCAAAACCACTAGGGCTAAATCGTTGCAAAAGGAGTTGGTGAAAATTTGTCCATTGGGGCTCTTCATGATCCTTGATGTACCAACAGAACCATTGAAGGGCTTCACGTTCCAAATGAAAGGATGCAAGTGCGACTTTGGTGACATAAAAAGTGCTATGCATATTAAAGTATTGTTCTGCCTTCTGTATCCATCCAGTTGGATAATCACCATTGAAGTGAGGGAAATCAATCTTCGGCCCACGAAAGTTACTGGAAGAAGAAAACTCAATGTTTGTAGAAGACTCAAGCTGTTGTCGGTTTCTCCTGCTGAATGCTGAAGATGGAGGTTGAGAAATCTTTGAACCAGATCTGCAAGTTTGGTTTTGAGGGTGATAAGTTCTTCTTCCATTTGTCTATTTGCTCCTGCACGGGTGACAACCATAAGCAAGTTTTTTTTTTTTTTGTGGAAATGGGTAGAAAAACAAAAACAGATAGGGTTTTAGAAAAGAAAATTTTTGAGTTGCAATGTGAGTGGGTAATTGGGGTTGACTAGGTTTGAGACACTTTCTGAAGGACAAGGAATAGAAAGTGCGAATTTCAGAATCAGGGTGAAAGAATGGGAAAATTTGTCAGATAGAAACAATGAAGCAAAATTCAAAAACGAACATTGTGGAAAAATTTGAAGGCAATTGGGTGAGAATTGAAGAAATTATGACAAACCGTAAAAATAGACAAATGTGGAATTTCAGGCTTCGTGAAGTGGAATTTGGGATAGGGTCCTCAATAAATGAGATAGGCAGAATGCAATGATGGGGGTTACTGTGAATTGCAGGGGAAATGGAGCTAAATCAAGGAAGATATGGCTAAAAAAACATAAATTTATACTTCTTTTTTTTTTCCTAAAGAAATGATTTGTGGCGGTGCTAGAAAGCTGTGCTTTATCAACTTGAAATGGAGTAAATGATTTGTGACAATTCTGAAATTTTGTGCGTTATCAACTGTAAATATATATGGATCCTAGGTATATTCGGCTTCATAATGGTTCAAAGGTAGTCACTCAGCCACCAAGGCTGTCTCAGGCTTGAGTATTGGGGTAGTACCCCTCACTTCACGGCCCAGGTAAAACTGCTAACCGCTTGGCCAAAAACGACAGCTCTTTGGTTTTCCTCACGGATGGGAATCTAGTCAATCAAGTGGAGGTCATTGCCCTTTTCACTTGGCAGGTCCTCTCAATGGCCAGCTACTTTGGGGTTCCTGTGGTACTCCTCACAATGAGTTTTAGGGCTATGCTCAAGTACTTCCCACAGTTAAGTGGATAGGGTTTATTCCCTGATCCAAATGAATAGTACTGCTATAAGAAGAAGAACTACTGCAATAATCACAGTGCCAGAAATTGCACTCGATGCCCAAAAATAACCCGTAATTATAGCTAGGGTTTTGAGATGAAATTTTAAAATGAGCATAAAATGATATATATTGCTCAGAATCGCTATTATAACCTGTTTCTGGAACTAGAACAACCACTCTACTTCTACTTGTGCAATCAGAATAGAAATCTGGGCACCTGGTCAAAAGATTTTCCTTCTGCAATTTCCGCGGCCGTCACCGAAATTCTGAAAAATTACTAATTTTAAATCCTCGATATCTCCACTTCTGGAACTCCAAACGAGATGATGTTTTTTTTGAAACTGTGTATTTTTGCAAGTGGAATTCACATATGTAACTTGTTTCTTCTGATTTTGTGCAAAAGGTTTCATAAATTGATCTAAAAGTCGCTACCCAATTTTGCTCTCTTTTTTTGCCAAAAGTAAGAGAATAGAAAAAAAATTTCCCACTTATTCCAAGGAAAGTGCTATGATAACAGATGTGGAGAACCTCCTACAATAAAAATGAGAATGCATGATATAACATAAAAATTGGAGCACAAAAGAGGTTTTATTGATCGCGGGTCACTTTGAGGGGGCAACCTCCTTTGAGCAAGCTCAATACAAAATAATTCTTGTATGATTTCATTGGCCTCAACACTTACTTATATACTAAGTCTAATCTAGACAAATATTGCTACCAATGAATGTGGAATAATACAACATACTAATTGGACGACTTAACATCAACTATTAATCCCTATGAATGTGGGATAATAGAACATACTAAAGGGACGACTTACAAAGCATATGCGTCCAACAAAATATAATAACAAAATAAATAGGAGGGTTAAAGTGGTTTCTTAACACCTGTGCTTCTTCTTTGCATCAAGGCTCCATTTCTACATGGTATCAGAGCTGCAATTTATACATGGTATCGGAGCGCAAGGTTGTTCAAGATCAATAGAGTTGATCCTGCTAGCTGTTCTCTCTATCAGAGTACATCTAGTCTCCTATTCCTCTCTAAAGAAGATCTTGTTATTAAGCTTACAAGTTTTTATCCTAGTTTTATTTGTATAGGTTGTAGAGAATTTCTTATTGAGTGCATAAACATCTCAGTATGGATTCTTCTTTAGCTATGATCCCGACTCCCTTCAACTATCATGGATGGAAGGAAAAAATTGGCATTCTATTGCGCAGTAAGGGGCTCTATAGAGTTTCTATGGCTTTAGAAAATGAACCAAAATCTGTTGTTGAGAAAGCTAAGTGGAATAATAGGTTGGATGAAGCCTATGGATTGAGTTTCCTCTCTTTTTCCCCTGATCTAATCTTTCATCTAGATGGTTTTACCACTCCAAACCAAGTATGGATCAAAATTGATTCTCTCTTTGGAGTTCAAGATGAGATAAGAGAATATTAGTTGGAGAATGAGTTATTTTCATTGGGTCCAAGTAGTTTCGATTCTATTGAGGGATTCTTCACCAAATTCAAGTCACTTGTTCTATTACTCGAGAAATGTGGGATTTAGAAGAAGGAATATCAATTGATTCTTTCCATATTATCAAAATTGGGTCTTGAATACTCAGTGTTTGTGTCTACTTTTCATGCTATTAGGCTTTCTATTTCTAATTGAAAAATGGCTTCTTTGAGTACATTCTTTGATTCATTGACAAAGGAGCAATATAAATTGATCCATATGGGTTCTCTTATATATTCCAAGGTCAAGGATCATTCTATTAGAGTTCAATGAATCAAGAATACCAAATCCAAAGAAAAACATATTGTGAAAGAGAAGAAGCCAAAGTCAAATATTGAAGATGAAAGTTTGAAGCCTATTGATGAAGGTTCAATGAAGAAAGTCAAGAAGAAAGGAAGTACATCCAAGTGTTCTTATTGTAATGAGGGATTTAATAATCAGAATAAATGTTTCAAGAATAATATGGACATCATGTCTTATCTTCTTGAGAAGCACAACAGTGAAGTTCCATATGAGCTAGAGAATCCTGTTGAATCCTCAGAACACAATCATAATTCACAGTTCCAAGGTGATATAAAATATACCTTGAGTGCTAGAGTTAAATCATTTCCTTGCATATTAGATATAGGTTGACATTTTGATATATCATAATAAAAAATAACAGTTTATTTCTTTGATAATCCACCTATCAATCTCCTAGATTCATCTCCCAATGATTGTGTTTTTTCATTAAATCTTGACTTGTCTTTAAGAAGCTCTTCCTCACTTCATTCAAATGATAATAATTAGGATTTAGAAGGATATTTTTAGGATTACATGCATGAAATTACACCATACATACCACCATCCATACCATATACCATACCTATGAATACTCCTAATACTATACAAACCCCCAAGTTCACTAGTTGATTCCTCATTGGTTTCTTATGCAATGTTACTTATATCAAATGGTTTCAAGTATTTCCTATTTTTCACTGGTTGGTTATATATGAGTTTATCATCATTGGGATTATATTACACATGTTTGGATATGTTCTAAACACTTATGGTTTAGATATCAAGTCCATCTTGTATTATGCATATTTTTATGCTCATCAGTTTTCCCTAGTTGCTCATCGTTTTCCTAGTCTAGATCTATATCCTCATGGAGACACTGAAGCTTTAGTCTTGACGTTGCATATGATAATATTTATGGTATATCAGAGTATTTTAAGCCTCATATTAGAAATGAGAAGGTGCTACATCATATTGGAAGAATGATATGTGATCCACATCACAATTTTGCAACTATACAAGGAACTGATTGTGTTACTGATTGTATTAATTTTTGTACTCTTTGGGAAGGAGTATGCACATATATATTTTCCTTTTCATATCATAGTATGAAAGTAGCAATAATCATTAATATAATTCTCCTACTTCATCAGATGATGAGATACAAGGATTCTCTCCTCTTCTTTATTGCAGATTCCACACTCTATAACATAATGATCATGGAGTCTATAATTTATTCATCAAATCATTTCACCAAAAGCAGTTAATTCAACTAATTCAAGTGAAGATAAAGACATATTGAGGAAATGTTTCAAATTGTGTTCCTTGTTCTTTCTTGAGGGAGTATTTTCCCCATGTGTTTTTTCTTCTTTCCTCATATTTTTTGGACATGAATAATTGCAAAGGGTGACCATAGCCTTGTTGTTAGGACCTATATACACCTATAAGCACCTATATGCATCCATATGCATCTGATTATTTCAGACATATCATCATAAAGTCATACTTAAAGGGGGGTGTTGGGATATTATAAACCCACTTCATACTTAGGATAAAATATTTAATCATTTTTTGATTAAATTCCTACCTACTAGCCTAGATAGTTGGCATCCACTTGCACCACTTGGTCAACAAAGTTCCATATATACCCCAGGAGCGCATTTATCCTGTTTTTGGTTAGATCCTCCCCACATTATTAACTGCCAAAATTAGTAATTGTGCCTTCGTACAGATTCCGTATTTATTTTGATTTATTTCAACTTTTTCAGTGGATAAGGTAAAGTTAGTCAACTAGCAAACTACTAATTTTTGTTTCCAACCCATTCTCCATGATTTTCTCTCCAGATTCTAGGATTAGCATGTTTTTCCATCACTCATGACAACTCACTCATGCTTTGGCTAACTCATGAGGTCCTTGATAGAGTTGGAAAGTGCTTTAGCCGCCTATGGGGGTTTATCATATTTAGTAAGCCTGATTTATGAGCTAGCATGAGTTGTCTTCCACTAACTCAATTTTAATTTATAAGGATGTATTATTATTTTAATAATCAATCAATTCATTATTGATCAGTAATAAATTATTCATTCTTCACTTCTTCATGTGATCCAGTCTGTTTATTATTCTCTCTATTTTCCTTGTGCATACTTGTGAGAATTATACTATAGAAATATCTGCCTCATGTGCTTCTGCTTTTCATTAAGGCTCTATTTCTACATGGTATCAGAGCTGCAATTTCTACACACTCACTAAAATTTTCCAAACTGACACTGTGAGAGAGTATCAGACAGAATTTGAGAAACTAGCCAATCACACAAAAGGATTTTCTGATGCATTCTACAGGAGTTGTTTTATCAGTGGTTTGAAGGATGCAATCCAATAAGAGGTTAAAACGTTCTATCCCAAAACAATAATGGAATCCCTAGAGTTGGATAAGTTGGCATAGGACAATATCATAGCTTAAGAATGCTCCAAATCCACTTTTCTTCCATTCAGAAATATGGTTTCCAAAGACCTCCAATCATGTTGAATCCTATAACCACTCCTAACAAGTATTTGTATGAATTTGAGATGTGGGAACATAGAGAAAAAGGGATTTGTTATAATTGTGATGAGAAATTAACCTAGGGACATAGACGTGCTAAGAAAATTATTCATTTCTTGTATGTGGATTCTATGCCTGCACCTGAAATTTATGAATATTCTTAGGATCCAGTAGATTCTCCACCTCCTTCTCAAGATGACCAACCAGAGATATCTCTCCATGCATTAGCTGGAGTCACCACCACACAAACCATGCAGGTCAATGTTTTCTTCAAGACGATCACTCTTACAATACAATCAATTGTTTTGTCCATCCTTGCTTCAACTTTGAAGTCATGATTTCCAATGGGAGCACCTTACCATACAATGGGAAGTGTGGAAATGTGCATATTTGTATTGAAGATTATAAACTGAGCTCCGAAATGTTTTCCTTTCCCTTAGGTAGATATGATGAAGTTTTGGGTGCTCAATGGTTACACATACTTAGACCCATCTTATAGGACTTTGCTGAAATTTGGATGTAGTTTTCAGTCAAAGGGATTACAACCAAGGTCTCTCAACATCATCAGTTCACATCCCATGGAAAATTTCCTTAAGAATAATTCACATGGTGTCATTGCTCAGCTCCATTCCATTCAGATGCAACCAGCAACGGTCTCCACTACTTCCTTGGATATAGAATTTTTTTTGGATTGATATGCATGTATCTTTGCTGAACCAGCAGGATTTCCACCTTCAAGACTAGATGACCATAATATTTGGCTCCTTTCTAGAAGCATCCCTTGCAACATTAGGCCCTACCGCTACCCGTTTAATCAAAAGACAGATATTGAGATGATTGTTTGGGACTTAGTGAAGCAAGGTATTATTTTCCCTAGTACAATTTCCTTTTCTTCACCTGTTCTTCTTGTCCAAAAAAATATGGCTCATGGTGCCTATGAATTGAATCAAGGATAAGTTTCCAATTCCTGTTTTTGATGAGCTTCTTGATGAGATTCATGGTGCTCATTTTTTCTCCAAGTTGGATCTCCGTTTGGGGTATCACCAAATTTGGGCTCATGAGGATGATATCCCTAAAATGGGTTTTCGCACACATGATGGTTACTATGAGTTTTTGGTCATTCCATTTGGCCTCAATAATTCTCCTTCCACATTCCAAGCATTGATGAATAAAATATTCCAGGGCTACTTGTAGAACTTTATTCTGGTATTCTTTGATGATATCCTCATATATAGTAAAACATGGGCTGGGCATATCCAACATCTAGATATTGTACACCAAATTTTTTGTGATGATCATATTTATGCCAAATAGTCTAAATGTGTTTTTGGGTAGGAGGAAGTAGATTATCTCGGACATATTTTTTCAACACAAGGGGTTCGCATGGATACTTCCAAAATATATGCCATGAAAAATTGGTTGCATCCTCAGACACTCAAGATCCTTCATGGTTTTTTGAGACTGACTGGATATTACCACAAGTTGGTGAAGGATTATGAGAATATTTCAGCTCCATTAATAAATATATTGAAAAAGGATGCTTTTTCATGGAAACATGTTGCTGAGTGTTCATTTGACAAACTGAAACAAGCTATGTGTACCACACCTATTCCAGCTATGCCCGATTTTTCTAAGCCCTTCATTATTGAGATTGATGCTTGTGACAATGGAATTAGTGATGTTCTCCTTCAAGATGAACATCCTATTATGTTCACCACCAAATCCATTTTTGGTAAGAATTTGTCCTCATCTACATATGAAAAGGAAATTATGGATATTTTTCATGTAGTATAGAAGTGGTGGCCATACCTATTAGGGAATCATTTTTGCATTAAGACTGAACACCAAAGTATGAAATATTTCATGGAATGATGGGTCTCATCCCCAACACAATAGAAATGGGTTAGAAAAATCATGGTTTATGACTATGATATCACTTACAATAACAGTAAGTATAATCTTGTGGTGGATGCTCTTTCTCACACATTTGATGACCACGTTTCTCTTTCATCTATTTCTATGCATATTCCAAATTGGTTGCAATATTTTCAACAAGGATATGTCAATGACTCTTCATTATTTGAAATCATCAAACAGTTGGACAATAACCCTTTTGCTATACCTAATTACTCTTGGGTGGTGCTTCTTTGAGATACAAGCATCGTCTAGTGCTTTCCTAGAGCACATATCTTCAACATGATGTCTTCTATGAACTCCATGCTTCTCCATCGACATGGAAGTCTAGGTTCCTCAAAACATATGAGAGGGAACATCGTATCTTATTTTAGAAGGGAATGAAAAGGGAAATTCAATAGATGGTGGTTGAATGTGATATCTTCCAGCACCATAAGGGTGAAGTGAAACTCCTTCCAGGATTGCTTGAACCATTTCCCATCCCTACATGGATTTGGATAAATATTTCAATGGATTTCATTGAAGGGATATCTAAATATGGAGGGAAGACAATGATATTTGTTGTGGTTGATCACCTCTCCAAATATAGTCATTTTTTCCCCTCAACCATCCATATACTTCCTCCTTAGTCACACAAATGTTTATGGACTAGATATTTTATCTTCATATAATCCCTTCTTCCATTGTCTTAGATTGAGATCCAAATTCAAAATTCATTTTTGGACAGAACTATTTCTCCACACTAGAACCAAACTGAAGATGATTTCAAGGTATCACCCATAAAAAGGTGGCTAGATTGAAGTTATCAACAAATGTTTGGAAATTTATCTTCATTGATTCACCTATGAACAACAACATAAGTGGAATAAGTGGCTCCCTCTTGCTGAATGATGGTGCAATACCTCCTACCACAGTGCATTTAAAATGACTCCATATGAAGCAGTCTATGGTCAGGAACTCAGTGCGCCTTCCATACATCCCCAACAGTTCACCAATTCAGGAAGTTGAGACAGTTCTTTGAAACCGAGATCATATTCTTCATATTTGTAGGACAATTTTCACATGGAAAGAAAATGAATGAAAGAACAAGCCGATTAGCACCATTATAAGTGCACTTTTCAAGTTGATGATATGTTTTTTCTTTATGTACAACCTTACAAGCAATCCCCCCTGAAACTCAAAGGGCGTCATAAGCTGGATACAAAGTTCTATGGGCCATATAAGGTTCTTCAGAATATTGGGTCTATTGCTTATAGATTGGAACTTCCTCCTTGTTCTCACGTTCACCCAATATTTCATGTCTCTTGTCTTAAGAAATTTATTGGCACCAACATTAAAGAAACAACTGTTTTACTAGAACTAGATAATGAAGGATCCATCATTTTGGAGTCAGAGGCCATCCTCAATAGGTGCACTCATCATCTTCATTCTCGATCCATCATAAAGGCATTAATTCAATGGCAAGACATGCAACTAGAGGATGCTACATAGTAACCACACCTTCAGATTCAACAACAATTTCCACATCTAAAGATTTGAGAACAAATATTTTCTAATAGGGAGGGAATGTTAGGAACCCATGTCAACGCTTCTCTTTACTTTGTTAGTATATTATTGTTGGACGCATATGATTTGTAAGTCATATTGTGAGTATATTGTATTATACCTTATTCATGGGGAGTAATAGTTGTTTATATTAGATTTAGTATATAAGTATGTGTTTATCCCACATTAATGGGGAGTAATAGTTGTTTATATTAGAATTAATATATAAGTACGTGTTGATGCCAATGAAGGAATCCATGATTTATTTGTATTGATCTTGATCAAAGGAGGTTTCCCCCTCAAAGTGGACTGCTATCAATAAATTCCTTCCATGTTCTGTTATGTTTGTTATATCGTTCATTTTCATTATTTATTGCAAGAGGTTTCTCTCATTTTATCCATAAATAAGCACCCCTAGATGTGCAATGTTCTAATTTATTATTTTTGTATCGTCCATGCCTCTGTCATGTCCTTTACTACACTTGGGTATATGCGTCATATGTGCAAGAATACCCTAGAACAAGGATATTTCATACGCCATCAACAATAATGCAAGAATTATATTATAGGTATTATCATGGAACTGGTCTCTCATCACCAATCCTACCTCTAATAAACACAACCTTGGAATAAATTTTTCATTACAAGAACAACATTCCATCCCATACAATCACCAATATCCCAGTCTTGATGTGCCATCAATGCCACTACCGAGGACCACTTAGTTTCCCCGTGGGTGACCACCCATACTAATCCCTATCATAATTTGACACCCATGATGTTGAACCCCCCATAATCCCAAGGAATTTATCAAGTGAAGTAACCCACTTGATTGCAATTATTTCATAGTTGTACATTTATTCCCCCACCTCACACAATGTAATCTAGCCACCAAATTCCTTGACACATGTTACAAGTAATATTTATCATGGAAATATTATACCTCCATGAGCATTCAACCCATCCACAAATATTCCTCCTATCACCACCCCCACAGAGAGATCAATGGGACCCCCTTCCCTCCGAACCAAAAAATTCTATTTAATTATTCATGTAGGAACATTCTTCATAACATTGACACATGGGGCACCCAAATTTGCATTTTCAAAACAACCTTCACTTCATTTTTGGAAAACATTCCCTAACCCACTCAAAACCATGGGAACCACTACCATCATTAAATTGACTCCCCGAATCACCAAAAACTTTAGGATTCCCACTCATCATCCAATTGATCCCCCTGACATTCCCAAAATCATGGGGATCCCACCAATATTTCTTTATGTACAAATGATTCCCTGCCACTCTTAGCACTATGGGAACCACCCATTATTTTTACAGCATCCCCTGGTCACATTTGATTGATGTAGTTGAATCTTCCTACCCAACATGATCAGTTTGGTCAGTCATCATATTATCAATATTATGTCTCCCCTCTTACCCTTCAATCAAGATTTTGTTTATCTTCGTTACAGTCTATCCCAATTTGAAGTATGCTGCCATTATTTACTCCACACTTTTACATCGACTAAACGAAGTTATGAGCCCCATTATTACCATCCAGTCTTGTGTTAGGTCAGTTAGTGCCACAATTGGTTACAACATGATCTTGGTTCGCAGGACAAGACCTTCATCTTCTCATTATTATTCATCTCTCATCAACGCAAAATCCTTATATTCTGAGAGTTGAAGCAGTTAGAGTGGTACCTTGGGATTCCTTTTAATAACTACAAAGAATTACCCCAGACTAAGTAAGGAGAGTCATTAGTTCTCCTTGACTTAATAGTCTCCCCCATGATTGACATCAACACTTCTAATCGCATCGGGTGGAGTTGTACATTTCAAAGGTAGAAATTTTCATGTTTCCAAATCATGGTAGCAACATATCTAACATAGTGCATTCCTCATTCATTGGCTTCACTACTCTTTCGGAAACCCAACCCTGTGGGATTCTCCATATTCTCAATAGTTCCACTTCTTCGGCACCAGTAATATCAATTCGAGGTTCATGTAATCTCACATGGTTTGAATATTCCTTCATCCATGTCCAATAATTTTATGAGATATTCCTTAGTCTCTTCATTTTGTAGCCACTTTTTCCATATTCATGACCATGTGAATGCATGACTACGATTTGTATAAAAATAGTACTTTCCGTTATCGCTCCACCAACAACCTTCCCGATTTGGAAATGTCTATTTATCCACCTATGTTTCTAATGCTCTTACAAGCAATAGAGAGAACAAAACTAGAAAATATGATGCATTATTGGCTTCACAATACCCTCCAAACCTCATACATAGGGGACATATGTTATTAAGAAAATATTTCACACGTGACATTTTCACAATTTACACGCTAAAGTGTCATCAACATACAACATGCATCCAAACAAAGACACCTTCACAAGACCCAAAGAGCATCTTGAGTCCAAAAGTGCCTCAAAACAATCAAAATACACAACCATGCAGGTAATGGCTTGTTTATGCGTGTGGTAGCACATGTCACTAGTGTAACACCTGCATGCCAATGTGGATATTCTTTCGATATCTGCTCAACTAATAGAACCGATGGGATCTCACCCACCAATGATGTATTAAAGGCTCATGAAATCTCAATTTACTCAAAGAATTCAAATTTCATATCTTCACACACTTGGTTTCCTTAAATGTCCTCTCTTGTGTACTTTGGAGCCACATCATGGATCATTGGGTTCACATTGGGATCTTGTTATTTCTTGGACACCTATTGGACTATAAAATAAAGTCACAAGCATTTTAATTGTAAGAATATTATTAGGTTAACGTTATGCTGTTGGATTTTTGCTTGAGCCCCCTCATAGCTCACCATTTCCCTCTTGTTAAGCATTCCCCAAGATATCTTTCATCCTTCCTCCAATGGGCAAGTGTTCTTCTAATTTGTTCTTCAATCGACTTAAATTATATTTTGGACTAAATAGAACTCCCTTAGGAGGATTGTTTGCCTCCATTTGGAGCTCACATCTCCAAGGTATTATATATTATTTACCATTGGGAAATAAAACAAGTGGTTTAGCATTTATTGGTTGTTGGAGTTTGCATCTCTTACCCCATATTGCATTTCATTTAGTTTTGTTTTTATTTCCTTTGTTTTATTTTGTTTCCACTAACAACTACTTACTGAATCACTTGGATAACTCACCTAAACCCCCAAAATAGGAACCTAATACTAAGGAATTTATACAACGTAGAAGCCCTTTCCCCTAACCAAGTGGGAAGAAATCACTCTTGTGCAATATTTACTATACCAAGATGACATTTTAAAATTATGGGAAGGAACTAGTATGTATGACATCTCCAAATATATAGGATTTTTTTTAACTCCATCTAATACTTGTTTATGTTTGAGTAAAATCGAAGATGCTTGAACTTTAAAAAAATTATCGATAAATTTCAGCACATATGTATCTCATAAATCAACCACAGATGAATATATCAGACACATGTGAATATCATAAATATACCAACCACATAAATATATCAGCCACATATAAATCTCACAAATAATCAGCTCCATAAATCAACCATATAAATCAATAAACCATATCAGACAACATATACCTTG
Organism: Pseudotsuga menziesii; assembly: GCA_001517045.1. Lineage (NCBI taxonomy): Eukaryota > Viridiplantae > Streptophyta > Pinopsida > Pinales > Pinaceae > Pseudotsuga > Pseudotsuga menziesii. Next base: position 1,016,386 of record LPNX011176372.1, read on the forward strand.
GGAAAACCCTCCAAACACAGAGGATGTAAAACCCATAAATTCTTTTAGTATGATAGATATATTTGTAGAGAATGGTTTGTAACACATAATAAAATTTCATGATAAGACATATCACCAGAACAATAGAGAAGATATATCTAATGAAACCCTGCAAAAACCATTGTATGCAAATGCATTGAACTTGGCATATGCCTAGCATGTTAATAACAAGACAAAAACCCTAGCATGCAGAAGGTAGCACATAGGAGGCTTAGTAAACACATTGAGAGAACCACATACTGCATTCACAAGGAGGAGATAACTAGAAATCCCTCCATGTAAACATTAGCACCCTTCCTTTCCTCGAAATATTTAACTGAATGTTCACTGTCTTGAATTGACTTGAACTGAATTGAATATGTTAACTGACTTGAACTGAATGTTAACTTACTTGAACTAAATGATAAATTACTTTTACTGAATGTTTAACTAACTTGAACTGAATTATAACTGAATTGAACTCAATATTTAACTGACTGCTGATCACTTAGTAACATTCTAACTTAAGTGTCATTAGTGCTTCACTCTTAGTGCCATCCATGCATAATTTCTCTTATCAACTTTTGCATGGATCCCTTTAATTAACTGATGCATGCTAATTGATGAACATTAAGCTCTTATTTACTTAAATGATTACATTCATTAATAGTTCAATTGATGCTTTGACCAAGGTATTGATTAAGGCATTCATATTTTTTTGAATCTTTATAACTTGAGTTCACTCAGACATTTGCATGGGAAATTCTTGCTCTTTCTTTATGATTGATCTCATTATCATTAAATAATTAATGCATGGTCCATATGTGTATTATTTATCCATCTTATAATATCATAGTCAAAATAACTATTCCATACATACTGATGATCATATATATTACCCCAGGCCATATAGTCATATGCTAATGTAATTCACTCTAAGGGTAGCAAAGTCTAAAAGGAGACTTATAACACTCAATGACCATGACTAGCAATATATCACATAGTATAACCACATGAATTGATACAACACAAGTCCATATCCATAATTGAAGATCCATTCTTATAGGGTACCATATATGAGAATCATTGACATGATACAACACAAGTCTATACTTGATAAAACATAAGTCCATTGTCTTGATACAACATAAGACCAGTCTTGATACAACACAAGACTCAAATATTGATAAAACAAAAGATTCACAGTATAGGAATCCCACCTCAATAGATGAGGACATATATAGGACTTGATACAACACAATGTCCTGACTTGATACCACACAAGTACCTAACTTGATATAACAAAAGTCTCAGAGAATTACTCCCGAGGCTATACAAACAACAATACTTGCATGGATGATTCATGATGCACCTAGTCTTACACATTTTTGTGGTATGTAATTTTCCCATGTAGCTCTATGTATCATTATTATTGAACCTCTTTTTATAATTTTTGGAATTATATATATTAACACTATTCCATAACTTGCATAGATTCAAAGAAAGGGAAAATATGCATGTCTAGTATGTGGTCCAATAACAATATCTAAACATTCAAGAAGTTTAGGAAAGGAGGTGTACAATGAGTTTAGGAATTTTTTTCCATAAGGATCATAGGTATAAAATTCCCGAAAAAATGACTTTAATGGCAAGGAAGAGAGTGGGAAAAAAACATGAAGAATGATTCCTCAACTATGGAATAATGAATTTGAAAATATTCATGTTAAGCAATTGTTTGTAGTTACTTGGTTCTTTATCACTTGTATTTATTTTTAGATTTCCATACTTACCTTGAATAATGAAAAAGAATATTTCAGTGATACTTCTCAAAGGTCTTCATAGTCAACTTCCACAAGGTTTCAATCAATACTCAGGCCAATTTAGTTGGTTTTCATACTATGAGCACATATAAGTATCTCATATGTTTGACACAATTCATATTAGAAATAATGAGGAAAAAATTGCTAAATTTATTAGTGACATTAAGGAGTCCAACTCATTGCAAAATTTGACTCAATGCTATGGCAGTGGAAATTCCACCAATATTCCATGGCTATTAACAGGGCAAGTGAGCATTGTTATAAAAGAGGTTGTATGGAAGATAAAATTTCCCACTATTTTTTCTTCAAACATAAGTAATATATTAACAAAGCAAGGTGATTTCGCTGGGGATAAAACTCATGATTGGCATACATTTATTAAGGTTCAATGTTTTTCAATCTTGATTATCTTATGATATCTACATTATTTTTTAGTAATTCATGTTTTTCTCTATTCAAATTATATGTAATGATATATGCATTTTGTGTGTGGAATACATGTCACATCCTTCTTGTAGTATATTCTAACTCTAACTCTGGCTAATAACTTTGACAACAACAAAAATAAATTTATTTATGATTCCAAAAAGTACATGAGGTATGGAAAATCTCAGAGATGAATTGTTTATTGTATATACCATCAATAATTGCTTTGCTTTCCTTATATATTTTGATGTTGACACATCAAATTTCATTGCAGTTGTAGGTAGTTTTAATCTAAATAACTACATAAATAATATATCAAGAATTGGAAAAAATAAATTCCCCAACTAACATATGAGATGCAAAAGTATATTCCTCCAACCTTTTTCAATGCACAAGAACACTACCTCATACACCTAATGGAAGAGATTGAAACATGTGTACCTGTACACAAAAGGTCAATAATGTTGGTGGAGAGGTACTTAAAAGGACTAAAGACATTTGTTATACAAATATCATGTCTAGAAGGACCAATGGTTGAAGGCTACATACTATATCAATACACTATATATTTTAGTGAGTACTAATACCAAGTAGTGGATGATATGGATGAGCCTCTCTGTTGGGATGGCAATTCCACCAACAAATTCAAAGGGGAGGTGTTGTTTGAGAAAGGTATATGGAGAAAAGTGGAAGGTAAAAGATTGTATTGTATTTAATATCTTTGTACTTGCTTTTGGTAGATTTGTTTGTAGCTTGGTTAGTTAACTAAATTTTTGTTTTGTCATTGTTCTAGGTAGTATAGAGTGAGATGAAATTAATTTATACGTTGAAAATAATATTGATTGGATGAAGAGATGGATAGAATGATGTAAGAAAATTTACAATGCTTATAATGGAATAAGGTGGTAGAGTTTATCATAAAATATTATTTGGATCATGACACAGATTTGACCCAAGAGGAAAATGGATATAACATATGGTGCAAAATATAGAAATGTAAGCAATATATGACTTTCAATTTTACATTTCAAATCCATTGTTGCTTTCACCCGAAGTATCTTATATATAGTTATCAATGTCTAGAAATCCATTTATAACATGTTGAGCATGCAGGTGAAACATCACAAGGCTATGTGGTGTGATGGCAAAAAATATCGAACCAAATAATTGGATGATAGGAGTAAAACATGTGATATTGGGATGAATGAAATTTTCCATGTTACTAATGTTTCCCAACAGGGTTGATAGACACCCAGTCACATCGTATTTGAGGTAGTATGAATATTTGGAAGACACATTGAATACATATTTTAAATCCTTCAAATTGGTTTTGTTTAAGGTGATATGGTATAGATTGTTGTTGCAAGGTGATTAAAGTATGATTATTGGTCATGAAAATGGATTTATCATGATTAATACTAATAGGTATAAGACAAATACATATCCTTATGTAATTCCAAGTCAATGTGAGAAAGTATTTTTTTATAGAGTCACCAGGTAGAGAAGGTTGGTTATTTGTTGTTACATTTGGTCCAAGAGGACACCCAGTAAAGTATAATTTTCCTAAAAAATATGTTCATGATCAAGAAGAAGAAGACGTACTTGGAAATATGGAGGAAGGAGTGTACTTAGATAAAGGGGGGGAATCAAGTTTACCAGACATTGATATAGTCATTGAAAACCTATAAGGTACATATACATATATAAATGTACATTATAGTCATTGAAAACCTTCAAATATCAAATTTGTTTTCCAAGGTACCCCAATGAACCATCACTTACAACCCCTAAGAAGTTTGTAATTTGGAGTCTTCCTCTTAAATTCAAATTCTATAAAGAGTTGTCATTTCCCAAAGTTGAATTTCATTCTACTCAACAATGAATAATATTTGAATTTATTTTCCTTGAACTATTAGTGGATTTTGGATAGCTAGACAAGTACCTTGATTACTAAAAAAAAATTTGTTCCACATGTATGGATAGATTTTGGAGGATTATACAGATTTGAATCTATATCCATTAAAATCCGCTTAAAATGATGCAATTTTGATGTTAATTCCATGCAAATGTTTAATCTAACATCGATGCCATAACATTAAGGTTGAATTCATGTCGCTTAAATGATGTTAAATGGGTCTAGATTAAAGAAAAACTAATATTCTATTTGTACCTTGAATAAGGTCTTAATATGTGACATAGGCCTTAGCAATTGTTGAGGGAGAAATCCAAGGAATTAGACCCTAAATGAAGATTTTTTTTTCTAATAAGATATGTACAAAATCTCAAACCAACACATAAAACCTTCAAGGGGGAGATTAATTCTCCGGTGGGATATGGGAACAATTAGGAAGTTATACACTCGAAGGATAGTTTTGTGATCATGACTATGGTCGAGGGAAGATAAAAATTCCCTTGGTACATGAATGTATATCTAGGGATAATATTCCATGACCATTATTTCAAAACATAAAACATTCCCTATGGAGGTGATGTTTGTTCTCTAAGTTGAATATGAGTTATATTAAAAGTTCGTATAAACTACAAATGGAATTGAAGGCCATGAACATGATTTTAGGATCAATATAGAACCTCAACATATAGATAAATATTTAAGGGATTTAAGGGTCATGAAAACATACAAAAACAATCAAGCATTTCCTTTATATGGGATCATTATTTAGGACCTTGAACATATTTTGGTGAAAAAATCCATGGAATTAAACCCTATAAGCTCTTAACCCTATAAAATTTATTCCCATTAAACATTTACCCAAAAAACACATAACCACTACAACTATTATAATACCTAATATCATTATCTCCTTACCCTTAAAAAGTTGGAACATATTTCCATCTATACTATAGGTTAATTTAATTTTATTAGCTTCCTAAGTTTTTAGTACCTTGTTCCATGTGTTAGTTGGAATCCCTAGAGTGTAACTTGACCACCTAATTATAGTTTATCCACTATAGTGCATCTATGATTGATTTTACTCTCATTTTTATGGACTAAAGCACATAATATGCTTTATTCTTATTTTGTCCCTATTTTCTAAGTTTTAAGCTACGTTATCCTATTTTCAGGATGTAAAAAGGGAGATAGGATTTATTACAAAAGTTTGTTGATTTTTCTATCAACCACCTTCCATACTTTTCTCCTAAAATCCACTTAGTTGCTGATTTTTGGTCACTCATGGATATCATAGGCCCACCTGATCGCTTCCAACTTAGATACCACAGGATCGTAACATATGGTAAACAGATATATTTGTTTGTTCCCCATTCCCATTCCAATTTGCATTTTGGTGCTTCTGGACTTTTGTCCTTTTGAGTCCTCCCTGATTGCTTTCTTTCTAAATTTTAGTTCAGGCTCCTCTATCCATAGTGTCCTTTTTTGTGAGAGATACCTTAATTTTAACTCAGGGACGGAGAAGAAATTTAGCAATCTCATTTATACTGATGTGATTCAGTATGTGTTTTTTATACATATTGATTTTTAGGAGATTTTGACTCTTATTTGCCTTTTGGATTTCAATTTATGGCATGGGATCATTTAAATATAATACATTGTTTACCTTGCTTCCTTTCCATGGGTCTTTTGCGGTTAACCCCTAGGACAACTTTCATGTGAGATGAATGGAGCCTCAAAATAGTATTCTAGACCTTTCTATCCTTAGTTATTTCACATGGATTATGCAGGACTTCAATGTGTTCATAATCCATTTAGAAAATCTACTAGTCTTGAAGAATCTTTAAACATTGTATGCGTAAATAGTAGGCAGTTTTTGATCAAAGATCTCAGTTTATCCAAAACTCTGATGAACTCCAAAAACCAAAAGTTGTGCTGATTTATTAAAACAAACCAAAAATTACAAGCAATCAAAATTCTGAGCAAGTAAAAATTACTAAAAACTAATCTAAATAAATAAAATCAAATCAAGCCATTTATTTATGTACAGGAAAACAAAACCAAAATCATTAAGAAAAATGAGGCTTGAGAACTAAACCAATTACTGGTAAGTTCTCCTCCCACCCCTGTAAGTCTTGCAAATTGTAAGTAGAGGGGCCTATATTTGCTGCAATCTGAAAAGGGCCTATCCATAGTTGCTGAAACTTAGTGTGCTTTCCCTTCTCATCATGCGGGTGATCCCACTTAAGAACCAAATCACCTACATAGAATTATTTGTTGCTTGCTTTGTTTTTGTCAAACCATATCTTTACCATTTCTTATTGATGCTTAAACCTTTCACGGGATTTGGAACTAGACTCCTCTGACTTCAGCAGATTATAAATTCAGATTTGCAGAATCTCATTATCTGTACCCCTAGAGTCTTGGGATATTCTGGAAGATGGAAATAGAATGTCAAGAGGGAGGAAAACTTCTTCCCCATAGACAAGAGTGTATGGTGACACACCTAAGGAGTTCTTTGGTGTGACTCTATCGACCCAAAGTGCATTAGGTAAATCTAGATGTGAGCTCCTTTGATTTTCTATCACTTTTTTCTTTAGGATTCTAATCATATTTTTATTTGTGGATTCTGCCAAACCATTTCCTTGTGGGTAGTAGTTTGTAGAATAGTTTAGCTTAATTCCTCTTTCATTAGCAAATGGATTTAATCTAATAGATGAAAAATAAGAAGCATTATAAAAAACCAGGGAAATTGGAACCCCAAACCTGGTCATAATGTGGTTCTGCAAGAAATCCAAAACCGTATCCTTGTTTACTTTTCGTAATGGTATCGTCTCTATCCATCTTGTGAAATAATCAGTTGCCATCAGAATATACTCATGCTGCAATGAGGAATTTGGATTGATTTCTCTGATAATGTCGATTCCCCATTGTTCAAATCGTTCCGAGATAATCACTCGTTTCAATGGTACTGCTGCTTTAGCTTGTCTCCCACCGCTTCTTTGGCAAGTATCACACTTTCTAACATAAGCATAATCATCTCTAAATAAGGCCAGTGATATCCAGCTCTAAGAATCTTGTATGTTGTTGTGTCTCCTGAGAAGTGACCTCTAGCAGGTCCATTGTGTAATTCTGCTACAACCTTGTTTGCATCTTCTTGTTCCAAGCATCTGAGGAAGACTCCATCATAGTTCTTTCTAAACAACACTCCATTAATAATCTGGTATAAGGCTGATTTCAGACATAATGCGCTTCTTTGCTTGGGACTCCAATGCTCCGGTAAATACCATTCTTGAAGATAATGGACCAAATTCCGATACCAGGAGTCTGGGGCTGTGAATAGGGGACATACATCCACCATGTGTAATTCAGCTTCATTATCCCAGCTGTGATCTTCATTGTTTTGACTTTCAGCTATTAGTTTATAAATTCCTTGTCTTTTAACTATAGTTGCTGGTTTGAATTCAAGATCATATTCTTGCAAAGCAGTCACCCAGTTGCCTCTTCTTTCCCCCAATTCTTTCTGAAGGGATCGTACTGCTGGGTGTGGGACTATTACTTTGGTGATATTCTTAAGTATGTATGGCCTGAATTTCTTTACTGCCTTGAAAACTGCATAATCTTGTTTATCAAACGCAGGACAGTTCAATTCAGCCCCTTGGAGACCAGTTCTCATAAATGATATGGGGTACTCATCTCCCCCCTCTTGTTTCTGTGTAAGCACAGATGCCAATGAATCATCGGAAGAGAAAGTGTACAAAATAAAATTCTTTTCAAAATTTTGACATTTGAGTGATGGTGCATGAACAATAGATGTTTTGATCTTGTTGAATGCATTCTTCTCCAAATCATTCCATTTGAACTGCACACTCTGCTTGACCATTTATTGCAAAGGTTTGACGATTTAAGCAAAGTCTGGTACAAACCTTCGTACAAAATTGGTTGTCCCCATAAAAGATTGCATACCATTTTTATTATGGGGTAAAGGGATCTATTCTATAGCTCTAATCCTCTCTGGGTCTATGGAGATCCCTTTTTAAGAAATGACATGACCCAATAGCTTTCCTTCTATGACTGCGAACATACATTTCTTAGGATTTAAAGAAATGCCATATTTCCTGCAATGCTCGAAAATATGTTTTAAATGAAATTCCTGCTCTTCTCTCTTCTTTGAAAATATTGTAACATCATCTAGATAGACCACAACACTACGACCAATTAGACCGCAGAAAGCTATATCCATAGCCCTCTATAAAATTGCTCCATCATTTATAAGTCCAAAGGGCATTGTCCTACACGCAAAAGTTCCCCACTTGGTTCTGAAAGTGGTCTTGAGCCTGTCCTCTTCTGCTACTAATACTTGATTATAATCGGAGAATCCATATAATAGAGAGAATAGTTCAAAACTTGATACCATTTGTAGTATTTATTCCATGGGTGGGACAGGATAATTGTCTTTATCTGATGCACAATTGAGATTTCTGAAATCTACACAAAGTCTGATCTCTCCAAACTTTTTCGGCATTGGTACCAAATTAGAGACCCATTCTAAATGTCTGACTTTAAATATGATTTTAGCATCTAGCAAATTTTTCACCTCAATTTGAATTAGGGGTTCTAGCTTTGGATGCATTTTCCTCAGAGGCTGCTGATAAGGTTTGACTCCAACCTTGATTGGAATCACATGCTATATAATTTTAGTGTCATACGTCTTTAAGTATTCGTAAGTCCAAGCAAATACATCCTTATATTGTCTGAATAAGCTGATGACTTTACTCCTCTCACTGGGTGAAAAACACTTCCCAAAATTCACATATTTGGGTTCAGCTTCTATCCCTAGATTTATTAGCTCGAATTGTAAAGACGAGCTATGAGTCTTGACATCGCTAGATTTCTGAACTTGTTGTCTAAATCAAACATCTATTCCAAAGTTCTCATTGCTTTTGGAATGAAATTTTCGTACTGTAATTCCTCTTGATGTTCTTCGTCATCTATTATGGCTCCTTTGAAAGTATCAGCATTCATTAAACATTCCAAGATTTGTTGATCGTTGTCAAGAAACCTTAGATTTGTGATATTGTCTTGAACAAAAGGCCTGAAAAGAAATTCAATAGAGCATCTATTATTCGAAGGTACTAATCTTGCAGCTCAGGTAGCTAATAAGTCAGTTGTTGCATTCTTTAATCTAGGAATTGACACAATATTGAATGCATGAAAATTTATCAGTAAATCCCAAACCTCATTTTGGTAAGCTTTCAAATGTAGTGAAATGAAATGTATTTTGTTCCGAATTTGTTTAGCCATGATTTCAGAATCTCCATATACTTTCAGATTTTTTACTTCCAACTCTATCGCTTTCTTAAATCCCTGAACTAGCGCTTCGTATTCTACTGTGTTATTTGTGCATTCTAATTCTAATCTACATGAAAGAAAATTTTTATTTTTTTGTTTTCTGTATCAATCAAGACACAGCCACCTTCTGATCCTTCCAATGTTTTAGAACCATTGAAATAAAGAATCCAAAAACTTTCTACTCCTACTGAATTTGAATTTCTAACTACATCTGAAACTAAATATACTATGTTACAATCAAACTCATCATCTCGTGAAAATCAAAGGAGATAGGGCTAGATATTAGGCATACTACTGGCTTCTTCAGCTTGGTAATTTCCCTGTTCCAGTTCAAGAAAATAATTTCCCAACACAAAGTTTACTGGTTCATTTTTTCCCCTCGAACTGAGTTACATTATATTTCATTTGAGGCTCTCTTAACACTTTTATGTGATTTTGACATCCTTTAAAAGGAAACCACAAATGTGACCAATCTGATGCAAAATATCTTTATAACCTTGCTGACCAATCTTGGCTCAAAAGCAAACCATAAGCATCCAGATATCTGCTATGACAATGTCTATGTATTGACATACCCTCTCATATGCGGATAAACGGATCAAAACATCCTCCATCTCTCCTATTGCTTTTACTGATGTTCTGTCTAATTGAAGAACTTGGCCAGTAGTTAGTTTAGGTTGACCATTGATTTGCTTCAAACTGAGAGTAGCATGACATTGACTGAAGCTCCTGAGTCCACCAAACAATTCTGCACATTATAGTTGAAAATATCAAAGGTTAGAAGAAATGATGGATTTTTATACTTAGATTTTCCTCCTAGGCTTGCCTCACCAATCTCTTCCTTAGGTTGACTGTCAATGGGAGGCTCCTTCTCGGGTATCTCAAGTGATTTTAAGAGTTTCTCCTTTTCTTGAGGTAGATTGCACATTTCAAACAATGAAATATTTGCTTTATCCTTTTTAATGTCCTCCACAATATCATGTCCCATCTCATGCTCATTCGGATTCTTCTTAACATTTTCAGCGTTATTCTCAGTAGGTTTTATAGGTGTATTGAATTTCTTGGGGTTCTGATTTGAAATGACAAACTCAGGTATGTTAACAGTTTCAGTATTATTCTTCATTTTCTTTATGTTCTCTTGAAGTTTCCTAATCTTAGGAAGTATCAAGTTATCTTCTTTTAATGGGTTATGACTTCTTGTTGTGACATTTGTCTCTAATGTTTCTTCTTTGTCAAGGAGATCTTCATCTTCCATGTTAAACATAGACACAGTCCCATAAAACCAAAGTGTCTTCCTCTTGTGTTTCTATTGGTTCATGATCTTTCTCTTTCTCTTCCACAGTCTCTGTTAACTTAGAATCCAACAATTCATTCATCACTAAGGTCATAGAATTTATCCATTGTGGGAAATTCTTCTCAGAATGAGGTTGCTGATGAAATGTACAAAAAATATCCATTCCAACATCTGTCAAATTCATTGCTGAGGGACTGTGTTGGGGAGGATTAGGCTGAATGTTGTCTTCTCTCTTTTTATAATAAAGATTGTATTGTTTATGTGCCTCCTTTTCTTTTTCTAAATCAATAACCCTGTTTGATAAATTTTGCATCATCTTCACTACCCCATCTAACTCTTGTGATTGTTCATCCTTCAGCTTAGTTAATAACAAAGGAATTTTGTTTCCATAAGTCTTTTTATATGATTGCATAGGATAGTGTTCTATACTCTCCATTTCTGCCTCTACCTTCTTATCTTCTTCATAAGTATCCACCAAAGTGGGCCTAACTGATCGCTTGGCAAACATAGCTATATCAGGCCCAAGGGTTGAGGTATAGTACTCAATTAGAGAATGCTCAGATGCTTTATTAGCTACATTGAAGTTATTCAGGTAGGCAGCAAACCTCTGAGTAAAATTATGTACCCTTTCTTTCTTTTCTTTCTTTAAAGCAATCAATCCTTTCATTAACGCTGCGTGGGTTTTCTGGATTCCGTATTTGCTTCTGAAAAGTCTCTAAAAAATATTCCAATTTGTGATTGAGTTTGTTGGTAGAGAAAAATAACATGAAGCTGCTTTCCCTTTTAGGGTATGCGAGAAAAGTCTACAAACTACAACTTCATGTTCTATTGCTTGTAGACCTTCTAAATCTAGATACAAATTCTATAAGTGATCATCCACAAGAATTCCTTCACTGGGTTCAAACTTGGGTAAAATTTTGTCAAAAATCTGGGGCATATCATGCAATGGAGGTGTCAGGTTTAAAGGAGATCTATCTCTCCAAGCAGGCTGTGGAGGTGGCTGATTCGCATTCAAATTGGCCATGATTCTGAGTGGAGTATGAGGTGGAGACTGAACAGGGGTCTGGAAAGGTGCATTAGAGGAAATTTGGGGTCTAAAATGGGCCTTATAAGAAAACGTGCCAACAATAAGTTCTTGTGAGTTGGAATTCAAGAACCAATATATTTCCAATAAAATGAGTCAACCATAATGGTTGAATTGACATATTTGTCATAAAAAAACTACTTTTTTTGTTCGTATTGTCGACATATCTCCCTATTTTTTTAGTCAAATTTCGATCGGGAGAGCTCGTTGGAAGAGGAATTTGATTCTGCATCCAACGGGTACCCACGATGCATACTTTTGAAGGACCCTGCTACCCCAAAAACAAGAAATACTTGAAAAAACGTGATGATGATGTCATCATCACATTTTTTCAGGTATTTCTTGATTCGATTGAGAGAGCTCATTGGATGTCATCATCACATTTTTTTAGGTAGTGGGGTCCGTCAAAAGTATGCAGTGTGGGTACTCGTTGGACGCGGAATCAAATTCCACATCCAACAAGCTCTCTCAATCGAAATTTGAGTAAAAACACAGGGAGATATGTCAAAAATACGAACACAAAAAGTAGTTTTTTTTCCTCCAAAATTAATAAATATTATTTTATTATTTTAACTATTATTTTATTATTTTCCTTAGGAGGCCCATTTTAGACCTCAAAATTCCTGTAATGAACAGTGAGGGGAATCTGGTCCCAACTGATCCAAAGGTTGGACAGCTTCTTGTAAGGATGTTTCTACCATTCTTCAAGATCTTCTACCAACACTGAATCTTCTAATCGAGGACAGTCCTTCTTCTGATACTCTCTTCTAGGTAGAACAGGTATAATAGGTAACCCTCCAATTTTTTTCACATATTCCCTAGTAATCCTCCTTAAATATTCTACCACTTCGTTATCAATGGGATAGAGAGACCCTAGCTCTTTTTCTTCAGGAGTGGGTTTCTGAGGAAAACTGGTTTCATAACTGTCACTAATGGAGTAGTCTTGAGAAAGCGGACTTCCTCGGCCAACCATACATTGGTGGCCCTCCTTCTAGCGCCAAAAAACTGTTGAGGCCTGGAAAATGGCAGGTAACAACAATAGGGATTCTCCCCAATAAGCACTCCCAATTACCTCGTTATTGTTTGGTATGGGGAATCCATCCAGTTTATGGTCTGGATACCATAGGTCAAGTAACGGTTAAAGCCTAATTTACCGGTTGCAACCCGGTCCACCACTTAAGTGTGTTTTTTAGTTTTATATTTATGTATGATATGCAAGTGCCTAACTAAATGCAGTCGATAGAGATAATGAGGAGTGTCACAATGTGATGTGCAGGTTCTTACCTCTCATCTTACCTCTCTCGCTTCTAAATCATAAACAAAAGAAAAACTAACTAAGACTCACTAACCTATCCCTAGGGAGCAATACTATAAATAATATTGAGTAACGTATTGTATATCATGCATTAAGAACACTACAGATAGCTGCTAATATTTCTAAACACATGAATATCAATAGACAGATAAACAAAGAGATAACTCATTGTTAATTAAAACATTCATTACTCAAATATAATTGTGGAAATTTCACAGAAATAAACAGGAGCACATTCATAACATGAAAGAGTTCATAAGTTAGAATGATCTCACAGTTCATGGCAACAAGCTGAAACATAAATAGTTCACATCCAACAAGTCCATATCAAACATTTGAAACCCCACAACACTTTCTCTAGCCGAAAACATAACTCTTTATTATAAGATGAAATAGTTCTTCTTACAATAATCTTGCACAAAGATAGTCTGAAAAAAGGTCCTTTGATATATCAAGCTTGCCTATATTTATACAAAAAACAAAAACTTTTGGGCTACCCTCGTTGTCTTTTGGGCTTCCCCAACCTTTCCCCTACAAAATTTTGTCTTTTAGCTTGTGAACAAAAAGATAAATACAATATATTACATTCTTTATCAAAATGCTAGATAGTACAACTAAGAGGGTCCAACTTGCTCGTTCATAAACTTTCTCCATACATTTGCCTCTGCTGCTATATTCTCAAAACCAGTAGGTTTGAGAAATATGATAGTAATTTCGTGCCGAGAAGCCTATGATTCTACACCCGCTATCATGGTAGGAATCAAGTGCACCTAGTCTTCCAACAAGTGGATACTCACAGCTGTATGTGCTATTTCAGTCTTAAGTATCTTTTCATCCACTATCCTTGAATTTCTAAATGGCCTGTTCATCTTCATTGCATCTCTCTTGTAATTGTTTCAATGAATATTTCATGCTATGGAAGCACTTCTAATCTCTTTGCAGCTGAGGTATGACACTGATTATAAGTTAGGAGCACTCTCCTACAGAATTCAACACATGCATTCTTTGTTTTCTTCATTGTCTTTTTTAGTTCTTCTGCTGCTTTGCTAGCAAACTCGATCAGCTCGTAGTCCAACTTTAACGTCTCCAAATCTTTGACAGATATATCTAAGGGAGATTCCTTATTCATTTCTACCCATGTTATCCTTCCCTGCAGAGTTTCTAGGATATCCTGTGTTCTATCCAAAAAATAAGAAGTAGTATTTACAATTTCCTCTAATCTGATGTCGATCTGTTGAACTTTAAATATTTCTTCTACCCTTTGCAGTTGCATTTGATGAATCTTCTTTCAGAGCATAAGGGCATGCTTCTTTAAAGGCTCAATATCAACCTTATGCTCCATAGATGTCTTTAGTGAAGCAGCTAGTGAATTATTTTGGTCCTCCAAGGCTACTATCTGAGTTTCATATAGCTTAGCCTTCCCTTCTGCAGTGGTCTTCTGTATTTCTAGCTTTGTCAGTTGACCTTCCAATCTGCCCTTTTCCTTATTCAATTCTTCAACTGATAACCTAATCTCATTCCTCTCGGCTTCCAAACTCTTATATTTTTGTTGTAGCTTCCCTAACTTTGCCAAGGTGGTCTGGGAATTATTCTCTGTAAATATTACCAAAGCATCTTTATCTGCCTGTAAAGTCTGACATTCTGCCTTTGATATCTTGACCTCACCAATCATATCCTCATACTTTCTTTTCAATTTCTGGCTTTCACTCCTTTCTTTCTCAGAAAGTCTCTTTCAACTGTGTGACCCTTTTCTGAGACTGCTCTAAATCTGTCATGATTTTGTCTACATTGTCTTCAATGGCTAGGGTTAGAGCTACCCCAGCCCTCGCTATTAATCATCGATATTTGTGTGTACTGTGAACCACTGTCTTCTCGGTCACCATCACTCCTAGTTTACCCTTAGTGTTCACCTTATTTTCTGTTCCTTTGACAATTCTCTTTTTTTCCTTATCGTAAAATATAGTGTTAAAATCTGGCACCTCCTCCCTTTCAATGGGTATGAAAGGGATGAACTCAACTCTAGAAATTGACACTGAACCTTCTCCTATTGTACTACTATAAGGAACAACAGTCTCTAATGGGTCAATATCATATTAAACATGTCCTTGATTAGTAGGGTGTTGTTCTTCTTGTGTTTCTTTTCTCACTCCTTCACCTGCCTTTTCTGTTGGCTGTTTTTTCTTTTGGACATCTTCTAATCTGAACCCTTCACTTTCTATCTGCTTTTGTCGTATTTCATCTTCTTCTTTCCTCTTCTTTTCTTCTTCAATATTATTTATTGCTTCTTCAGCTGCTTGTTTCTTTTCTTCTTTTGTTCTCAACCAGTTCTCTACCTCCCATACTAGTCTGTTAGTTTCTTCTTGCCTCTTTTTTGCTTCCTCTTCTTCTTGCCTTTTCTGCTTCTTAGCAACTCTACCTTTACCACCAACAATAACTATCTTCTGCTTGAATATTTTCCTTAGAGCTGTCATGTTCCTAGCATTTCGGAAGGTATCTTCATCCTTATCCCATAAATTGGTATTCGAAATGTACTCCAGCTTTTGTGCAATAATAAACAACTTTTCCCTTAGAGTCATTCCTGTGGAAATTCATTTCACCAAAATGAAAATACTCCAATTCCTTGACAAAATCCAATGCATTATTCACCCTGGAAAATTTATAACTTCCAACAAAAAAGGGCACTACAGGACAGATTACTTTCTTCTGCTCAAAAAGGAAATTTCCTATCCCATCAATATACAACTGTCTCACAACCTCCTTGTGAATTACATAGTCAGTGGCATACTTTGGTAGAAGAGAAGGGGCTCTCGAACCACCATACATTCTTAAGTACATGCCTTCTTCTGTCAGATAATAGCTTCCGTATTCTTGTACAACTTTGAAAGCTTCTTCTAACATACAATTGCTTTCAACCAAGAAAATCAAAGTATATAATGGCATAATGAAATTCTCACAAATCTCCTTATAATGGCTGTAATATTTGTGGGCCCAGAATAATTTATAGGCCGCATATACTGGAGCTCGGTCCTTATCCCAATGGCACTTTAAAGCCGGGAAAGGCTAAGTGCACAGAATGCAATCAATCAAAATAGAACTCATGTAAAATTATGACTTGTTTTGGGACACTCCTCCCAATGTTGCGCTTATACAAGCTGATAGATTGTTGGATACTATACTTGCCCAGTTAAAAATTGTACCTTGTGTAGTAACAAAATAGATAATTGGTATCCAACCCATTTTAAAACATTTTCCATTAGCTCTTCCAAAGATTTTGTTCAGCATCAAAGCTATGAACCTATATGGACTACAGAGAGTTGATGTTTCATACTCTCTAAAAGGCCTTGTACGGAAGTTTTTTCCTGGTATCGTCATCTTCTTGAATGTTTCCACCATGTCTAAATTCAGCTCCTTTAACCAACTTTCAGTCAGATAAGTTTGTGCTGTTCGTAAATTATATGCCATAGATACATAAGCTGGGCTATATGCAGCATAACCATGTTTTGCGGTATTTTCCAATATCATCCTTGTTACTTCTTCCCTAGGAAGAATCCACTAGATCATTAGAGAGAATTTGAGGTAAAAAATGGGCCTCAAAAGGACCAAAATGTACTATAAAAATCAACCAATTACATTCTAGTAGATGACATCACCCCCCATGGTTGAGGTGGCATCGCATGAATTAAGAATGCTTATTTGTCACATTTTCTATGGTGGATGAAAACCCATAGTTAACCAAGGTAGTGGTACAAGTACTTTTAAGTCATAAAGTGAAGTATTCATAATAAAAGTCATTTCACACTTTCTCATAAAATAATATTATTGTTATTTTCAAGTAAAATACTCATAATTCACTTTCTCATAAAATAATATTATTGTCATTTTCAAATTAAGTACTCATAATTCATAAAAATGTCTTTTCACAATTTTTTATAAAATAATATATTGTCATTTTCATGTTTTTAATTTTAAATTATATATTCACTCAATTGTATTTAATATCATAATGTCAAACTAATATATATATATTGTATTTTTAAAATAAATTAAATTCATGAATGATATTTATATGAAAAAAATATGTTAGTTATGCAGGTAAATTAAATTCATTTTTGTTTAATTTTATTTACAAGTTCAAGACAAATAAATGCTAAAAGACAATAAATTTTTGGGAATTTACAATGAATTTTAGTCACATCATTGTAGAGTTATTTTATTAATTTTATTTATAGTCAATTTAGAAAAGTAACTCAACTATGGTTATTTATATTGTGCATAAAAAGTAGTGTAGGAGGTGAGTTGTCATATATACCTACCCCATAAAACCCCTAACTCATAATATTTTAATATATCTTATATTTTTGTAGTACATCTCTTCGGAGGCCCATTTTTTACCTCAAATTCTCTCTAATGCATCTCTGCACATGGGAACAACTCAGGCCTAGTAGCTACTTTCATAAGGGCTGATCTTTCAATGTTCGCATATATGGGAATATCTTCAAAACCAGCATCTAGAACACTCTGGCTCGAAATCATACTATATACCTCTCCCCATTTGTATTATGGCTCAACTCCAGTAATATCTTTAGTATCTTCATAGATGACTTCCACTCTAGTTATCACCTCCACTTTAGGTTCCTCTTTGGATGCTTGGGTTTTCTTCTTCTATTTTCGTAGCATATTGCTGTGTAGATAACTTACCTGTAGCCATTATACAATAGGAGCTCAGTCTATTTATCTCTAACAATTAGTGTAGTGAGAAAACAATAAAACCACCATACCTTACCATTTGATCAATATGCATACTGAAAAATATTATTAACACCCACAGCCTTTCTGAGTGAGAGACTCTAAACAAAGAGAATCTGCCAAATATCCCTCTGCCCCCCAAAACTACCAAAACTCCGCTAGCTTAAAACCCTAACCTCTTCCAGCTTACTAAAACATCTATATGCACATCTCAACTGAGGAAAGGCTAATGCTGCTTGTCTGCTCAAAACAAAAAATCCTCAAACCCTTATAGTTAAACGACCCTCCCGTATCCCATGGAAACATACTGTCAAAGAGGGCACAACTGTTTAACCCTAGGCTTAAAATGGAGCAAACAAGAACAGGGTGGTGTAGACAATGAAACGATCATCTACACCATGCCCTAATCTTCCACTGAACTGTCACAGTCGTACTCATGGCTGCACAGAGGCTGGTTGGAAAAACCTAACCAGCCAAAAAATGAAAAACACTGACAAATAAGAAGGGCACATCATAAATAAAGGGATTTCACCGCAGGAAAACCACAAAAAATGTGTAAAACATTACCCTACTGTGGAAAACCCTATCCACCCTGGCGGTTTAAAAAAAACAAAATTCAAGGATGGATCCTACCTGGAAACGAAGTGGCAGGCAATCTGGACAGGAGGTGACTTCTGTGGGTGCAGAGGAGAACATATAGAAGCTTGACAGCTGCGCGCAATCGATAGGATGGCTCTACAGTGAAAATGACAAGTCACGAGCTCAAAATGGTTTTATAAACCTCGATCGAGAGTGAAAAACTAACAGTAGCAGGAAAATATTTTTAACCACATGCCAGATCTATAGTCATGAAGACATCCGCAACGTCAGATGGGAAAACTTCTACTTACCCGGTAGTTGCATGGGAAAGTTGCATCGAACGTCGGAAGCGATAAATTCTTCAGTATCGGTGGGAACATCACGAAGCTCTGGATCAACTCAACGCTAACCCTCCGTAATGCCAGATGGTGGACAAACTAAATATTTGGTTCATTATGAAAAACACAACCGACGGTGAGATTTCCAACTTAACCGGACATCGAAAAAAGATAGTCAAAGGAACATCTGATTCATTAGATCTTCTTTACACTGAAGTGTTGGAACATCGTCAAACTATCTCTGAGATTGCACACAAACCGAATCCTGATACAACGGCTTAGTCCTCGGAAGGCTTCCGATAAAAAGATCGGAAAGATAGTGTACTATGGCTCTGCTCTTTCGAAAGACTAGTCAACTAAGCATCCAATATGGACATGCAAAAATTATAAGTTTTTACATAAAACTATTGAGCCCTGGGAAAACCTTGGTAAGAAAGAAACACTTTTAGGCCGTCTAGATATTAAAAAAAAGGGGGGGGACCCTAAAAATGGAAATTTTTTGGGGAAATTGTTGCAACGGCAACAATTGGCGATTGCTTGGCGGACACAGATCTCTGGACAACTTATTATTTGATACAACCGACTGTTTTGGTGATATCATTTTATTAGGTTTCTTCAAGATATTTGGATTCCTAAAATGCAATATTTATGAACTTTAACCATTGATGATAGTCCAATTTTAAGAAGGGGAACTAGGATTTCAAAGTCTGGATAACTCTTTTGAGGCCAAAAATATGAATTTTATTTTACCTCTGTCTTTGGGTAGCTTCCAAATTAGACACCACAAGATCGTAACATATGGTAAACATATATATCCTTTTGTTCCACATTCCCATTCCAATTTGCACTTTTGGTGCTTCCAGACTTTTGTCCTTTTGAGTCCTCCCTGATTTCTTTCTTTCTGAATTTTAATTCAGGATCCTCTATCCATAGTGTCCTTTTGTGTGAGAGATACCTTAATTTTAACTCAGGGACAGAGAAGAAATTTATCAATCTCATTTATACTGATGTGATTCAGTATGTGTTTTTTGATACATATTGCTTTTTAGGAGATTTTGACTCTTATTTTCCTTTTGGATTTCAATTTACGGCATGGGATCATTTAAATATAATACAATGTATGCCTTGCTTCCTTTCCATGGGTCTTTTGCAGTTACCCCCTAGGAGAAAAATTTTATGTGAGATGAATGGAACCTAAAAAATAGTATTCTAGACCTTTCTATCCTTAGTTATTTTACAGGGATTACGCAGGACTTCAATGTGTTCATAATCCATTTAGAAAATTTGCTAGTTTTGAAGAATCTTTAAACATTTTATGCATAAATAGTAGGCAGTCTTGATCAAATATTTCAGTTTATTCAGAACTCTAATGAACTCCAAAAACCAAAAGTCGTGCTGATTTATTAAAAAAAAACAAAAATTACAAGCAATCAAAATTCCGAGCAAGTAAAAATTACTAAAAACTAATTTAAATAAATAAAATCAAATCAAGCCATTTATTTATGTATAGGAAAACAAAACCAAAATCATTAAGAAAAATAAGGCTTGAGAACTAAACATTTACTGGTAAGTTCTCCTCCCACCCCTATAAGTCTTGCAACTTGTAAGTCGAGAGGCCTATCTTTGCTGCAATCTGAAAAGGTCGTATCCATAGTTGCTAAAACTTAATGTGCTTTCCCTTCTCATCATGCAGGTGATCCCACTTAAGAACCAAATCACCTACCTCAAATTCTTTGTTCCCAGCTTTGTTTTTTTCAAACCATCTCTTTAACATTTCTTGTTGATGCTTAAGCCTTTCACGGGCTTTGGACCTAGACTCCTCTGACTTCAGCAGATTATAAATTCAGATTTGTAGAATCTCATTATCTGTACCCCTACAGTCTTGGGCTAGTCTAGAAGATGGCAACAGAATGTTAGTGGGGAGGACAAATTCTTTCCCATAGACAAGAGTGTAGGGTGAAACACCTAAGGAGTTCTTTGGTGTGACTCTATCGACCTAGAGTGCTTTAGGTAAAGCTAGATGCCAGCTCCTTTGATTTTCTATAACCATTTTCTATAAGATTCTAATTAGATTTTTATTTGTGGATTTCGCCAAACCATTTCCTTGTGGGTAGTAGTTTGCAGAATAGTGTAGCTTAATTCCTCTTTCATTAGAAAATGCAGTTAATCTAATAGATGAAAAATAAGAAGCATGATCAAAAACCAAGGAAATTGGAACCCCAAACCTGGTCATAATGTGGTTCTACAAGAAATCCATAACTGCATCCTCGTTTACTTTTCGTAATGATATGGCCTCTACCCATCTAGTGAAATAATCAGTTGCCGTCAGAATATACTTATGCTGCAATGAGGAATATGGATTGATTTCTCCAATAATGTCGATTCCCCATTGTTCAAATGGTTATGAGATAATGACTGGTTTCAATGGTCCTGCTGCTTTAGCTTGTCTCCCACCGCTTCTTTGGCAAGTATCACACTTTCTAACATGAGCATGAGCATATATAAACAATGTGGGCCAGTAATATCTAGCTCTAAGAATCTTGTGTGTTGTTGCGTCTCCTGAGAAGTGAACTCCAGCAGGTCCATCATGTAATTATGCTACAACCTTCTTTGCATCTTCTTGTTCCAAGCATATGAGGAAGACTCCATCGTATTTCTTTCTAAACAACACTCCAGTAATAATCTGGTATAAGGCTGATTTCAAACGTAATGCTCTTCTTTTCTTGGGACTCCAATGCTCCAGTAAATACCCTTCTTGAAGATAATGGACCAAATACCGATACCAGGAGTTTGGAGCTGTGAATAGGGGACATAGATCCACCATGTGTAATTAAGCTTCATTATCCCAACTGCGATATTCATTGTTTTGAATTTAAGCTATTAGTTTACAAAGTCCTTGTCCTTTAACTATAGTTGCTGGTTTGAATTCAAGATTGTATTCTTGCAAAGCAGTCACCCAGTTACCTCTTCTTTCCCCCAATTCTTTCTGTACAAAAAGGGATCGCACTGCTGGGTGTGGGACTATTACTTTGGTGTGATTCTTAAGTATGTATGGCCTGAATTGTTTTATAGCCTTGAAAACTACATAAGCTTGTTTATCAACCGCAGGATAGTTCAATTCACCCGCTTGCAGACCAGTGCTCATAAATTATATGGGGTACTCATCTCCCCCATCTTCTTTCTGTGTAAGCACAACTGCTAATGAATCATCGGAAGCAAAATTGTATAGAATAAAAAACTTTTCAAAATTTGTACTTTTCAGTGATGGTGCATGAGAAATAGATGTCTTGATCTTATTGAATTCATTCTTCTCCAAATTAGTCCATTTGAACTGCACACTTTGCTTGACCATTTGTTGCAAAGGTTTGAAAATTTGAGCAAAGTCTAGTACAAACCTTCGCACAAAATTGATTGTCACCATAAAAGATTGTATACCCTTTTTATTATGGGGTAAAGGGATCTATTCTATAGCTCTAATCTTCTCCGAGTCTATGGAGATCCCTTTTTTAGAAATGACATGACCCAGTAGCTTTCTTTCTGTGACTATGAACACACAGTTCTTAGGATTTAAAGAAATGACATATTTCCTGCAACGCTAGAAAATTTGTTTCAAATGAAATGCATGCTCTTCTTTCTCCTTTGAAAGTATTGTAACATCATCTAGATAGACCACAACACTACGACCAATCATACCATGGAAAGCTATATACTTAACCCTTTGGAAAGTTGCTCCAGCATTGATGAGTCCAAAGGGGATCCTCCTATATGCAAAAGTTCCCCACTTGGTTCTAAAAGTGGTCTTGAGACTGTCCTCTTCTGCTACTAATACTTGATTATAACTGGAGAATCCATCTAATAGAGAGAACATATCTGAACCTGAGACCATTTGTAGTATTTGTTCCATGGGTGGGACAGGATAATTATCTTTATCTGATGCACGATTGAGATTTATGAAATCTATGCAAAGTCTGATCTCTCTAGACTTTTTCTGCATTGGTACTAAATTAGAGACCCATTCTAAATGTCTGACTTTAAATATGATTTTAGCATCTAGAAATTTTTTCACCTCACTTTGAATTAGGGGTTCTAGCTTTGGATGCATTTTCCTCAGAGGCTGCTGATAAGGTTTGACTCCAACCTTGATTGGAATCACATAATGTATAATTTTAGTGTCATACATCTTTAAGTTTTCGTAAGTCCAAGAAAATACATCCTTATATTGTCTGAATAAGCGGATGAATTTACTCCTCTCACTGGGTGAACAACACTTCCCTAAATTCACATATTTGGGTTCAGCTTCTGTCCCTAGATTTATCAACTCAAATAGTAAAGACGAGCTATGAGTCTTGACATTCGCTAGCTTTCTGAACTTGTTGTCTAAATCAAACATCTATTATAAAGTTCTCACTCCTTTTGGAATGAAATTTCCACACTGTAATTCTGCTTGATGTTCTTCGTCATCTATTATGGCTCCTTTGAAAGTAGCATCATTCATTAAACATTCCAAGATTTACTGATCATTATAAAAAACCCTTAGATTTGTGATATTATTTGGAATAGAAGGCCTGAAAAGAAATTCAATAGAGCATCTATTATTCGAAGGTATTAATCTTGCAGCTCAGGCAGCTAATAAGACAACTGCTGCATTCTTTAATCTAGGAATTGACACAATATTGAATGCATGAAAATTTATCAGTAAATCCCAAACTTCATTTTGATAAGCTTTCAAATGGGGTGAAATGCAATGTATTTTGTTCCGAATTTGTTTAACAATGATTTCAGAATCTCCATATATTTTCAAAGTTTTACTTCCAACTCTATCGCTTTCTTAAGTCTCTGAACTAGTGCTTCGTATTCGACTGTGTTATTTGTGGTTTCAAATTCTAATCTACATGAAAGAAAATGTTTAATTTTTTCTGTATCAATCAGGACACAACCACTTCCTAATCCTTCCAATGTTTTAGAACCATCGAAATAAAGAATCCAAAAAATTTCTACTCCTACTGAATTTGAATTTCTAACTACATCTGAAACTAAATCTACTATGTTACAATCAAACTCATCATCCTGTGAAAATCAAAGGAGATCGAGCTGTATATCAGGTATACTACTGGCTTCTTCAGCTTGGTAATTTCCTGGTTCCAGTTCAAGAAAATAATTTCCCAACACAGAGTTTACTGGTTCATTTTTTTCCTCCAACTGAGTTACATTATATTTCATTTGAGGCTCTCTTAACACTTTTATCTGATTTTGACATCCTTTAAAAGGAAACCACAAATGTGACCAATCTGATGCAAACTATCCTTCTAACCTCACTGACCAATCCTGGCTCAAAACCAAACTATAAGCATCTGGGATATCTGCTACGACAAGGTGTATGTACTGACATACCCTCTCATCTGCGGATAAATGGATCAAAACATCCTCCATCTCTCCTATTACTCAGTACTGCTATTCTGTCTAATTGAACAACTTGGCCAGTAGTTGGTTTAGGTAGACCATTGATTTACTTGCAAACTGAGAGTGGCATGACATTGACTGAAGCTCCTAAGTCCACCAAACAATTATGCACATTATAGTTGAAAATATCAAAGGTTAGAAGAAATGTTGGAGTTTTATACTTAGATTTTCCTCCTAGGATTGCCTCACCAATCTCTTCCTTGGTTTGATTGTCAATGGGAGGCTCCTTCTCGGGTGTCTCAAGTGCTTTTAAGAGTTTCTCCTTTTGCTGAGGTAGATTGCACATTTCAAACAATGAGATATTTTCTTTAGCCTTTTTAATGTCTTCCACAATATCATATCCCATCTCATGCTCATTTGGATTCTTCTTAACATTTTCAACTTTATTCTCAGTAGGTTTTATAGGTGTATTGAATTTCTTGGGGTTCTGATTTGAAATGACAAACTAAGGTATGTTAATAGTTGTAGTATTATTCTTCATTTTCTTTATGTTCTCTTGAAGTTTCCTAATCTTAGGAAGTATCAAGTTATCTTCTTTTAATGGGTTCTGACTTCTTGTTGTGACATTTGTCTCTGATGTTTATTCTTTGTCAGGGAGATATTCATCTTCCATGTTAAACATAGACACACAGTCCCATAAAACCAAAGTGTCTTCCCCTTGTGTTTCTATTGGTTCATGATCTTTCTCTTTCTCTTTCATAGTCTCTATTAACTTAGAATCCAACAATTGATTCATCGCTAAGGTCATAGAATTTATCCATTGTGGGAAATTCTTCTCAGAATGAGGTTGTTAATGAAATGTACAAAAATTATCCATTCCAACATCTGTCAAATTCATGGCTGAGGGATTGTGTGGGGGAGGCTTAGGTTGACTGTTGTCTTCTCTCCTTTTATAATAAGGCTTGTATTGTTTATGTGCCTCCTTTTCTTTTTCTAAATCAATAACCCTGTTTCGTAACTTTTGCACCATCTTCACTACCCCATCTAACTCCTGTGATCATTCATCCTTCGGCTTAGTTAATAACAAAGGCCTTTTGTTTCCATAAGTCTTTTCATATGATTACATAGGATAGTGTTCTATACTCTCCATTTATGCCTCTACCTTCTCAGCTTCTTCATAAGTATCTACCAAAGTGGGCCTAACTGATCGCTTGGAAAACATGGCTAGATCAGGCCCAAGGGCTAAGGTATAGTGTAGAAATTGAACCCAGGTGTTAGAACAATTACAGTCACAACAATTGTCAATTACACATGCAAATTACTCACAAAAGAGACTGAATATGGAGCTGAACACTAATCTGTATTGAATAAGTGTACAATAGCTAACCCTGTGAATTTGTAGGCTGCTAAAATAAATAATTACATGAGAGATTCGAATGCATGAAGATGCCATTCGAATTTAGTCAAAAGCAGTCTTACTAAAACTAAGCAAATCCCCCATAGGTGCATAAAGCAGTTTCCAAAACTGTCTAAGAGCTCACGAATTGGGAAAATCAATTAGGAAAGCTAATAGTGGGTGGAAGGACAAATCATACATGCTTTTCATATGAGAAAAGAGTGGAGGATGTGGAGGACAAAAAACAAGTTAACTTCACCTAGTCAAACTTTCCCAATTGCCTTAAAACATTGAAAAAGCAGGTAATAAAGCAAACATGCACTAGGGAGGCCAGGAATAAAGTAGATTTGAATCCAGGAGGTTTACCAAGCACTCCATGACTCAAAATTAGCAATTTTGACCACTATGGATGTGTAGATGACAACTTGCATAAGGTGGAATATGGAAACTAGGCAAATAAGACAAAAATTGGATTAATTAATGTCTAAGGTAGCTAACTATGGGTTGATTATTCTAACACCCCTCCTTAAGCCTAAATTATGAGTAATATATCAAAAAAATTTAGGGCCTAGAAACAAGGCTTAGTCACCCTTTACATACTGCATGTCCATTTAACCAAGGAAAGAGGCAAAAACCCAGTGAGAAAAATCCTCCCTTAAACATGGACTGTAAAACAAAATTTGGAAATATTGTCATCACTCATGCTTCACAGCATGATCAGAAATCCCCAGTAGTGATTTGAGATTGTTGAATGTCTTCTCACAAAAAAATTTGGTGAAGATGTCAGCTACTTGTTCTGAAGATGAACAGAAGAGTAGGTGAATGGTGCCATCATGCACAAGCTGTCTGATGTAGTGCATATGGATCTCAATGTGTTTGTTTCTCTGCTTCTAAACTGGATCATTGTAGATTTGATTGGTACTCTGATTATCGCAATAGATAGTAGTTGAGTATTCTGATTCAAAGCCACACTCTCCAAGTAACCCCTGCAACCATAAACATTGAGTTGCTGCATTTACAACTCCTCTGTACTCTACTTCTGTAGATGAGAGTGCAATGGCACTCTGTTTCTTGCTTGACTAGCTGATTGGCCCTTCTACAAGCATGAAAACATATCCTGATGTTGATTTTCGATATGTACTGTCACCTTCCCAATCACTGTCAGTAAACCCAATCAAATCAAGATCAGATTTAGCTTTATAGAAGATCCCATGTGTCCTTGTTCCCTGAACAAAGTTAAGGATCCTTTTGGATTCTTTCCAATGGATCTCATGAGGTTGATCCATGTATCTAGAAGCCACACTTACTGCATAAGAAATATTAGGTCTAGTATGTGTAAGATACAACAAACATCCAATCAATTGCCTATACAGAGTGTTGTTTACCATAGGTGAAGAATAAGCTTCTTCAAGCTTCACTCCTGAAAGGAAAGGAGTCTTGCTTGGCTTGCAATCCTTCATTTTGAATTTGTTCAGCAAATCCAGGGCATACTTGGACTAATGCACTTTGATTCCATCTTTGGTTTGAGCAATCTCGAGCCCCAAGAATTGGCTCAATAGCCCCAAATCTGTCATGGAGAAGTCATGGTTCATTGCATCCTTCAAGGAAGAAATTTCATCCTTTGAGATTCCTGTAATGAGAATGTAATCAACATATAAAACAATGATCATTAATGAACCATCAATCAGCTTCAAATAGACATTTGGATCTGATTTGCATAGAACAAAATTCAGTGATAGCAAAAATCTATCAATCTTGGCATACCAAGCCCTGGGGGCTTGCTTAAGACCATACAATGACTTCTTTAGCCTGCACACAAGAGATGGGTTAGAATAAAATACTTAAGGCTGCTACATGTATATCTCTTTAGTGAGATCTCCATTCAGGAAAGCACACTTCACATCCATGTGATGTACTTCCCATTTCTTTGAAGCTGCAATGGCTAAGGCTAGCCTGATGGAGTCCATCTTTGCCACTGGTGCAAAGATCTCATTGTAGTCTATGCCATGAACCTGTGAGTAGCCCTTGGCTACCAATCTAGCCTTGTACTTCAGAGGTGAACCATCAGAAGCAAATTTGGTCTTGTACACCCACTTACAATGAACTAGCTTCCTCCTTGGGGGAAGATCAACCAGCTCCCAAGTGTTGCTCTTCTTGAGTGAGCTGAACTCTTCCTTCATGGATGCTTGCCATATTGGGTCATTTGCTGCATATTCATATGTATGTGGGTCTGATTCAACCATCAGATAGTATTTCTCAGCAAACATAGGATCTTTCATGCACAGAGCACTCTCAAATTGAGATCTAGTCCTCCTAGGGTCATTAGGATTTCCAGCTAGTTCTCCAGCTGCATGAATGGTATTGGCTGCCCATTTTGGACTTGTAGGGATGTTAGGATCTGCAATCAAATAATCATTATCAGAATCATCATGTTCAACTATCTCTTCACTTACATTCAGAGGTTCTGGTGGTAAAGAGGATTCTCCAACTTCCATTGCTGCTAGGGGCTCTTCTTGAAACTGAACACACCTTTCAATGAAGGCTTTGTTTGTGCTCAAATTGATCAGCTTGTACCCTTTTGAATATTTAGAGTACCCAACAAATAGACACTCTTGGCTTTGGGATTGCAAAGCCTTCCTCTTGTCTGTTGGAATTCTAGCCCAAGCCCTTGAGCCAAAAATCCTGAAATGGGTCACATCTGGCTTGTTCCCACTCCATGCTTCGAAAGGAGTCATACCATTAAGATGTTTATGAGGCACCCTATTCTAGATATAGGTTGCATAGTTTATAGCTTCGACCCAGTACTTTGGTGGCAAAGTCTTAGCCTCCATCATGCATGTTGCCATCTCTTTCAGTGATCTATTCTTCCTCTCAGCAACACCATTCTGCTGTGGTGTGTAAGGGATAGAATTCTGCATCTAAATACCTACATCTACACAATATTGAATAAACTCAGACATGACATACTCACCACCATTTTCATATCTGAGGACCTTGAGTTTCCTCCTAGACTGGTTTTCAACCAAAGCCTTAAAGACTTTGAAGAGGCCAAAAACTTCAGACTTGTGTTTCAGGAAGTAAAACCAACAATACCTGGAAAAGTCATCTATGAATGTCAATGCATATTTGGCCTGAATCATTGACATATGAGGAAATGGGCCAGCAACATCATTGTGGATCAACTCAAGAGGTGCAGAGGTTCTCTAATGACTAGCTCTCTCAAATTTATGCTCTGGGTGTTTTCCTAGGATGCAACCTTGACATACTCCTTTGGAAAATTTATTCTTTGGTAACCCTATGACCATTTCTTTTTCACTGAGATCAGAAAGATACTTTTAATTTAGGTGGCCAAATATTTCATGCCAAATCTTGCTTGCCTCATTAGCATGAATCAGAAGAGCAGAGGGGTTTGAGTAGGGTAGGAAGTGTGAGAACATGTATACCTTCGAAGTGTGATTTGCAACTCCTTTTGCAATGACTTTACCACTTGAGATCTCTGTGATATCAACTTCATCAGGGGAGAATATGACCTTCTTTGGAGACCCTATGTGGGTCATTTGATACATTGATAAGAGGTTAGAGGCAAGACCTGGAACATACAACACATTTCTGAACTTACCATGGTCAAGATCAATCCTCCCTTTGCCCAAAATTTCAGTGAGAGAGTCATCTCCCAGTACTATTGGTGGACCTTTCGACATTTCAAGTGATGTGAATGCCTCCTTGGTCAAAACCATATGTCTTGAAGCTCCAGAATCAATGATGAAACTAGGTGAGCTTGATGTGCCAGCAACCAATGCATGAACTCTCTCTCTGTCTTCTGAACTTGATCCTCCTTCCCTCTTCTTTGAGCTGTCTGGAAGGGAGATGCCATTCTTCTCCAGGAGTTGGGTCAGCATGTCTATTTGCTTCTTCATGCAGGAGCTCTCAGTATGATTTCCCTTACTGCAGTATGTGCACTTGCTCATTTCTCCTTTGTTCTTCTTCTTCTGGGGGTTCTTCTTGGAACCTTGAGGCTCCTTCGGAGACTTGTTCTTGTCTCTCTTTTGCTTAGGTGGATTTTTAGCTTTCTTTTTGCTTTTTGAATCCACCCTCGAATCTCCAGCAACCAGAGCTTGGTCTTTGGATGGTTTGATGGTGCCCATCACCACCAATTTATCTTGTTCTTGTGTGAGAGATTCCATGAAATCTGCAAGGCTAGGCATCTTCCAGGCTCAAGCTGTCAACTTTGTGGCATAGAAGGTCGAAACAAACACTGAATAGTCAGGGCCAAGATTCAAGAGTATGGCCAAGACCAGCTGATCATCCTTCTTTTTGATCCCACATTGTTTTAGCTGCAAAACAAGTGCTTTGAACTTGGAAAAATAGAGTTGCAGGGATTCAAAGCTATTGGGACTCAGGGAGATCAGTTCATTTTCAATTTGATGTCCCCTCATGTCATATGTCTTTCCAAAACGATCAAAAAGCTTCTCCCATACTTCATTCGGTGATGTCAATACATCCAGATGGAAAAGGAGGTCTCTGGATATACTCAAACACAAGAGACCATAGGCCTCATCCCTCTTGTTGTGCCATTTAATCTTCTCTGCAGCTGCATTGGGCTCTGCTTCTATTGCCATAGTCACTTTGTAGAGGCCTTTCTCTCTCAACAGTATCTCCATCTCTACTTTACATTCAAAGAAGTTAAATGGAGTCAAGATGATCTTCTGAGATTGATCCATAGCTCAAAAATTGTCCCATCAGTCAGCAGAATGCTCCCAGTCACCGAGTGGGTTTCTGAGGAAAACTGGTTTCAGAACTATCACCGATGGAGTAGTCTTGAGAAAGTGGACTTCCTCGGCTAGCCATGCACTGGTGGCCCTCCTTCTAGTTCCAAAAAACTGTTGAGGCCTGGAAAATCACAGGTAACAATAGTAGGGATTCTCCCCATTAAGAGTTCCCAATTAGCTCGTTATTGTTTTGTATGGGGAATCCATCCGGTTTACGGTCCAGCTACCGTAGCTCAAGTAACGGTTAAAGCTTAATTTACTGGTTGCGTCCCGGTCCACCGCTTAAGTTTGTTTTTTAGTTTTAAATTTATGTATGATATGCAAGTGCCTAACTAAATGCAGTCGATAAAGATAACAAGGAGTGTCACAATGTGATGCATAGGTTCTTACCTCTCATCTTACCTCTCTAGATTCTAAATCATAAATAAAAGAAAAACTAACTAATACTCACTAACCTATCCCTACGGAGCAATATTGTAATTAATGTTGAGTAACGTATTGTATATCATGCATTAAGAACACTATAGATAGCTGTTAATATTTTTTAATACATGAATATCAATAGACAGATAAACAAAGAGATAACTCATTGTTAATTAAAACATTCATTACTCAAATATAATTGTGGAAATTTCACAGAAATAAACAGGAGCACATTCATAACATGAAAGAATTCATAAGTTAGAACGATCTCACAGTTCATGGATGTTAGAATAATCAAACCCATAGTATTACCCACTTAGACATTAATTCATTTATTTTTGTCTTATTTGCCTAGTTCATGAGTCCCACCATGTTCAAGTTGATAATTGCCTATCCATAGAGGTCAAACTTGCCATCTTTGACTCATGTAGCGCTTGGAAAAGCCTTAGGAATCAAATATGCTTTATTCCTGGCCTCCTAGGCGCCCTTCTACTTTTTCTGCTTTGTTGACTGCTTTTTCAGTTTTTAAAGCACATAAGGAAAGCAAGACTAGGTGAGG